>JASKGO010008059.1:0-36947 GCA_030556065.1 Holobus sp. GC000080 | reverse complement strand
TTGCAAATTTTATCGCTAATTTTCATGTATCAAAATGTTGATTTCCATCACCGGGTTGGATTTTTTTGACATTTTAATTTATTTTAAAGCTAATAAATTTTTTTGAAAAATTATTTTTATATTTCCAAGTACTCCTTTAAATTCTCTACTAAAAAGTGAAAATACTAAATAAAAATAATTAAAATTCTAAATTTTATCGGCAATTTTCAGATTTCAAAATGTTGATTTTCTGCTCCCGGTAGGATTTTTTCAAATTTTATATAATTTAAAAGTTGAAAAATTTATTTAAAAAATTCTTATTGGATTTCCAAATACTATAATAAAATCTCTGCTAAAAATCGAAAACCGTTTTTAATAATAAATAAAATTGTGGAACTTATCGCAAATTTTCAGATTTAAAAATTAACCCATCAAATCAACCGAAACTATTTTTTCACATAAAAAAAAAAAAACAAACTTTAACGCTGCAAATTAGCAGAGGTCAATCCACTTGATATTTTTTTTTATAATTACTTAATTAATCTAAGCAATCAATGCAATCATTTTAACACCAATCAACAAAAAAAACCATTTAAAGTTCAAAGTTCATCCATTGAAAACTATTTTTGCGTCTGCTTTAACAATAAACAATACCTTTACATTTTTCTTTAACGATCGAAAAGCTTTATATAAACCACTCTAAGGGAATCCCCTTACTGTAATTATCAATTATCATCAATGTCTTCCATACCTGAAGACATCTGGCTTTTAGCCGGCCAATCCTTGGCTCAAGCACCTCCTGGTGAAGACTTAGTAATTACAGGTATTTCAATAATTCTTCTCGAAATTTTTCAAATTTTCATCAACCAAAAACAAAATTAAACAAAAAAAAAACCTACAGGAATATCAGGCTGCTTCCCTGAATCCCGCAACGTCTACGAATTCCGCGACAACCTATCCTCCAAAGCGGAAATGGTGACGAACGACACGCGCAGATGGGACTCATCGCATCCGGAGATCCCAAAGAAGAGCGGCAAAATCCACGACGTGGAGAAATGCGACGCCGGTTTCTTCGGCATCCACCAACTGCAGTGCCACACCTTGGACCCCCTCTGCCGAATCCTCCTGGAGAAATCCTTCGAATGCCTTCTGGATGCAGGCATCAACCCTCGGGAGCTTCAAAACACCAACACCGGCGTCTTCGTTGGTGCCTGTGCTTCCGAAACGGAAAAGTATTGGCTTTATGACAAGCAGAAGAAAGATTCCTGTGCGATAACCGGATGCCATCGGTCAATGTTAGCTTCAAGAGTCAGTTACGCACTGAAACTGCAAGGCCCCGCATTCGTGATGGACACCGCTTGCAGCTCTTCGTTTTTTGCCTTCGAGCACGCGTACAGAGCCCTACGGGAAGGCCGTTGCGATAGGGCCCTTGTAGCCGGAGTCAATCTCTGTTTACAGCCGTTCGTAACTTTACAGTTTTCCAGATTGGGGGTTTTAAGCCCTGACGGCACTTGCAAGTGCTTCGATGAAACAGCAAACGGCTACAGTAGAAGCGAAGCGATTTGCGCAATCCTAATTCAGAAATCCGCTGAAGCCAAGAGGATCTACGCGCAAATCGTTCATTGCAAAAGCAATTCCGACGGCTATAAATTGCAAGGAATCACTTATCCGTCGGGAGACACGCAGAAAAATTTAATTAAGGAAGTCTACCTGGAATCGGAAGTGAATCCTTCGGAGATTAGCTACATCGAAGCGCATGGAACAGGAACAAAAGTTGGTGATCCGGAAGAATTGCAAGCAATCGATGAGATATTTCTAAAAGGTCGTTCCCGGAATTTGTTGATCGGGTCAGTGAAGTCTAATATTGGGCATACAGAACCCACTTCCGGTCTGTGTTCCATTACAAAAGTTGTCCTCAGTATGGAGGGCGGGAAAATTTTGCCAAATGTTAACTTTAAAACTCCCAGGAAGGGAGTGAAAGCTTTGGAAAACGGTAAATTGAAGGTTGTCACTGATAACACTTCTTGGCCGGATGATAACGGATTGGTTGGCGTTAGTAGTTTCGGATTTGGCGGGGCCAATTGTCACGCAATTTTGAAGTGGCTTCCTCAGGTGAAGAAAAGTGGTAATTTGGGAAATTTTGCCGCTGGGGAGGTTTTGGTTCTGGCCATGGGACGCACTTTGGAAAGCGTCAGTGCAATTTTGCAAAGTGCCAGGGAGCATTTTTGTGATGCAGAATTTATTAGATTACTTCATGAAATTACAAGGTTTGATTTTTCTTTTTTTTTCCTTTATTGCTTTTTAGTTTTTTGTTTTGGTTTAATTTATTTTTATTTTTTGTTTCATTTTTTAATTTAGTATTTTTCATTGCTAGATATGATATTCAAAATTTCAATTATCGTTCCTATGGAATTCTAAACAGCAAAGGATTGCTTCAACAAAATTTCGATTATGTTCCCATTGGAAAGAAAGAGCTGTGTTTCATTTTCGGAGGATATTCCAGTGGATGGATTGAAAACTTTGCAAGTTTGATGCAATTTAAAAGATTCCGGAAAAGTATTTCTTTGTAGGTCTCCAATTTCGGAATTCATCAATTAAACATCTAATTATTAATTAAAAATCAAATTATTAATTAAAAAAATATATTTTTTTAGTATTGGAAAACTTTTACTAAAGAAAAACATAAATTTTGAAGAAATCATCAAAAACTTTGACTCCTCCAACAAACTACATCAAATTTTGATAACATTCAGCAGCCAAATATCTCTGTATGAACTCTTAATAGATCTAAATTTAGTGCCAGTGCAAATTTTCGGACAGTCCTTGGGAGAATTGACTGCTTCTTTTATCAAACAGAGGCCACCCTTAGCGGAATTCTTAGAGGAAATCCTGAAACTTCAAATTTTTCCAAAAACTACCAAAATTCAAGATTCAAACTACACAATTGTGGACTTTTATTCAACATCTTGCATTGAAAGACCACAAATTAGATTCCAAGGAAACTTGCTGACATTACTAGGGGGTATCTTTCTGAAAGGCTTCAATTTTGATCTGCACAAATTTTATCCGCCGATCAAATGGCCGGTCTCCAGAGGGACCCCAATGATTTCGCCTGCTATAAAATGGGATCATTCCAAAGACTGGTTTGTTACCAAGTACCGCATCCAAGATATCATCAAAACCGGCTACATGTTCACTGTGATAACGCTGAAAGATGAATTTTGGAAATTCCTCTGGGGTCATAATGCCGATGGCAGAAACTTATTTCCCGGCACCGGATATTTATTGCTTGCTTGGGAAGTGCTCAGCATGATCACTGGAAGGATGGCTGATAAGATGCAGATAATGTTTGAAAATGTTAGATTCTTGAGGGCTGCCACCATACCCATTAAGGGCGGTTTGAAATGGACTGTGATGGTGCAAAGAGGCAGCGGATACTTTGAAGTTTGTATTCTCTTAGAAATTTTTCGGAATTTTTTTTTTATTATCTTGCAAATGTTGAAGATTATTGAAGACAATACAGCTTTGGCAACTGGATTTATCAAAGAAATCTTCGAAGAGAATCTTATTGAAGAATCTAATCTTCCGATACCTGAATTCGATGATGTTAGAATGACCCAAAAAGACATTTATTCAGAATTGAAGTTAAGAGGATATCAATACAAGTAATTTCTATCATTTAAAATTTAATTTAAAATGATTAGTTTTTCTTTAAAAGTTTGATTTAAAATTTATACGAGTAATGATAAATTCTTCTTCTTCTTTGGTTTTGACTGAATTGAAAATTTCAGAGGTTCTTTTAAGAGTTTAGAAGACGTTGATCTAACAACAAATTTCGGATACGTAAAATGGAATGGCAATTGGGTCACATTTTTAGACGGGATGCTTCAAATGCAAATCCTGCAGATTGATTCCAGAGCTCTGTATATTCCCACAGGAATCAAAAGACTGGTAATTGATCCCAAATACCATTTCAGTTGTGTTTCTGCAGATGGCCGCATTCCAATCTATTCTTATAAAAGCCAATATGTTTTAAGGTAAACCCCTTTCAAAATTTATCTCTAGTATATTAATTAATTTTCTAAATATGGAAATTCACAATAATCATCAATCTAATTATTAATGAAACTCTTCATAATTAGATCTGGAGGAGTTGAAATAAGAGGAGTGATGGCCAATAGTATAAATAGAAGAAAGCCTCCGATAGCAGTTTTGGAAAAGCACATTTTTGTTCCCAACGAAACAACTAATCAATTTACCAATTTGGAAATCTGCAGAATCATCATCCAAATTTGTCTGGAGAATTTCCCAATTACAAAATTAAAAGTAATAGAATTATTGGACGCCTCCAATGCTTCCTCCGGTTGTTTTGCCGAACTAATTTTGGAATCCTTACAAGACTTACCATTGATCGAATTCGACGTTCGTGTTTTCTGTAACGAATCCATCAAGTGCAATCTGGTGACGGTAGAAGCAAAATCGATTTCGCAAGAAATCGACTGCTATTTGATTGTTGGACGCAATTTTGCTGAAGAAGATTTCCAGCAGTTGAAGGCTAGCTTAAAAGTTGGCGGTTACATTTTGAATGTAACGGATAATCCAAATTGCCAAAATTTCACTGGATTTACGAAATTGTGCCGTCATAATAATGAATCAACAACTTTATCACTTTACAAAATGAGTAGAAATTTTGGCGAAAGTCATTTTGTAAAGGTAACTTCAGATTTACAATTTTTGGATGACTTGAAAACTTTCGAAAACTGTATTTTGTATTCGGATTCCGATACGGGAATTCTAGGTTTGACCAATTGCCTTCGCAAAGAAACTCCAACCTTACAAACGCGCTGCTTAATGATTTGCGATGACTTAACCTTTGATCCAAGAGCCCATTTTTTCCAAGAACAAATAGCAAAGAATTTAGCAATCAATATCTTGAAGAACAACACTTGGGGTACCTACCGTCACATCAACATTCCTCTAGATCATGAAATCACCTCAGAGCATTGTTATGTCAATGTTGAAACAAAAGGAGATTTGTCTTCATTAAAATGGTTCCAAAGTCCTATCAATTCTCAAAATTGCGACTCTTTGGTCTCGGTAAATCCATTAAATCTTCACAAGAAATTAACGAAAACCCCGAAATGTTGTAGATTTACTACGCCAGTATCAATTTCAGAGATGTCATGATGGCTTCCGGTAAAGTAAGTGTTGAAGCTGTGACGATGGACCGTTTGGAACAAGAATGCGTTTGCGGTTTCGAATTTGCCGGCTTCGATAAAGCCGGTAGAAGAGTAATGGGAATGCTTCCAAGTGGAGCAATGGCTTCAACGGTCATTCCAGATCCTGATATGATAACTGAAATCCCATCCTATTGGTCCTTGGAAGAAGCAGCAACTGTTCCTGTCGTTTACGGAACAGTTCTTTATGCATTTTTCATGGTATTCATGTCTTAATTTTTGATTTTCAAGTAGTAAAGAAGTAAAAAATGAAATTTCCAGAGGGCTAACGGTCTTCAAAAAGGTGATAAGGTTCTGATTCACTGTGGAAGCGGTGGAGTTGGTCAAGCAGCTATATCTGTTTGTTTACATTACAATTGCGAAGTCTTCACCACAGTTAGCAGTGCGAAGAAAAAGAAATTCCTATTGGAACGATTTCCAAAATTATCTGAAGATCACATTGGTCATTCCAGAGATACCACTTTTGAGAACTTCGTAATGAAGAAAACAGTTACAGGAGTTGATTACATCTTGAATTCTTTGGCTGAAGAAAAGTTACAAGCTTCTGTTAGAACTTTAGCAGTCGGTGGTCAATTCATGGAAATCGGAAAGTTTGATTTGGCTTTGGATAATGAGCTAAAATTGGATTTGCTGAAGAAACAAGCCACGTTTCATGGAATTATGGTTGATATCTTCTTTAAGAAACCTCCAAGTGTTAAAAGACAACTGTTGAATCTGATAATAAACGGAATCAAAGAAGGATTTGTTGTTCCGTTGAACCGAACCGTTTTCAATTATCAACAACTGGAGGAAGCTTTCCGATTTATGAGCAGCGGTCAACACATAGGCAAAATCATTTTGAAGGTTCACGAAGAACAGACATCCTTCAAATGTGTACCGAAATTTTACTGTGCTTCTTCAAAAAGTTGCATGGTAGCTGGTGGTCTCGGAGGATTCGGATTGGAATTATGTGATTGGTTAGTCCTAAGAGGTTGCCGAAATCTCTTCATCAGTTCCCGAAACGGATTGAAGTCTTCCTACCAGAAATACCGCATCCAAATCTGGAAATCCTACGGGACCGCTGTAACAGTCATCAAAGATTCCCTAACCGACATTCAAAATTGCGAAAAATTGTTTCAAAATTTAAGTGACTTATTTGCAGTCTTTAATTTAGCCGTAGTCTTGCAGGACAACCTCTTCGAGAAGCAAACCAAAGAAGCCTTTGAGGAAGTGATAAGAAACAAGGCTCTAGTTACTGAGAATTTAGATATCTGCACTAGGAAATTTTGCTCCGATTTGCAACATTTTGTGGTATTTTCTTCAGTTTCTTGTGGCAGAGGAAACATTGCTCAGAGTAATTACGGCATGGCGAACTCCCAAATGGAACGTCTTTGCGAAAAACGGCAACGAGATGGTTTACCATCTTTGGCCATACAGTGGGGATCAATTGCTGATGTTGGTTTAGCTGCTGAAATGTTGGATGATTCCGAAAGACCCATTGGAGGAACTCTTCCGCAAAGAATATCAGATTGTTTGAATACTTTGGACAAGTTCTTATCGCAGAAGGAATTTTGCGTGGTTTCCAGCATGGTAGTGGCCGAAAAGCGTGGTTTCTATGGCTTGTCGGAAAACGTTGTCGATGCAGTGGCTAGCATCTTGGGAGTCAGAGATTTGAAGCTTGTGAGTCATCATTCTTCATTGCCGGAATTAGGAATGGACTCGATGATGGCCGTGGAGATCAAACAGACGTTGGAACGTGATTACGATGTGTTTTTAGCACCGCGCGAAATCCGATCTTTAACCTTTGCCAAATTGAACGACATCAAGAACAGCAAAGACGACGTCAAGCCTTTGGAAACCAAACATGCCAAACATTTGTTCCGCTTGATTGAAGAGGAATCGATTTCGAAGATTGCCTGTGTTGAACTCAGCAGCTTGCAAACCTCTAAACCAAATGTATTTTTGATACCTGGCATTGAAGGATTTGCTAGTATTTTGGGAAATTTGGCTTCCAAATTGAAATTCAACTGTCGGGGACTTCAATTCATTTATGAAAATCCTCCGGATAACTTCCAAGAAATGGCAGCAGCACTTCTGCCACATGTAAACCCCAAAAATGACTTCCGAATCATTGCTTTTTCGTACGGATGTACCGTAGCTGTTGAATTGGTACTACTTTTGGAGCAAATGGGCCATCAGGGACTACTAATTTTGATCGACGGATCCTACGATATGATGCTGAAGTTAACTCATCAGCAAACCAATACCAATAGCGATGCAGAATTTGAGACTAGCATCTTGTGCAATATTTTATCAGGTTACATGCCGTTGGAATTCACGCAATCCATCAAAGATGATCTGCTGGCTATGGATAATTTTGAAGAACGTGTCGATTATGTCCTAGCCAGAAGTCAAAATTTGAAATTCAGCCCCGGCTACATTAGAAAAATCTCCTTTGCCATCTACCGAAGAATCAAAGCGATTTTGAATCAGAAAGGCAGTGATTCGAAAATCAGAAGCGATGTTCATTTGTTCAAACCTACAATTCAAAGTGTTCTCGAGTTGGGGGATGATTACGGTTTGAATAAACGCACAATGCGACCGGTTGCAACGAAAACTTTTGAAGCCGATCATTATAATATTCTTGAATCGGATGCCGTTGCTCAGGAAGTCAACAGTTTGATTTTGGAAGGGAAAATCAGCAAAAGCCTAAATGTGTCATTGACTACAGTCAATGAAAATGAAATTGCCATCAAACAACGTTAGATTTTTTTGTTTTAACTATTTAAGACCACAAAAAAAAATAGGTTTTTTGTAAAAATGAAATAAAAATTTGGTGTAAGATTTAAAAAATAAGAATCATTGGAATCTTCTTTGAATTATAGCCCGGGACTTTGGTAAATGACAACCGGAAACGTTATGCACAACTTCATTAAAGCCTCTCTTTTCGATTGCCTCTTCCAGTTTTTCTTTGATTTTTTCTTTGTCCATTACCTTCTGCAATGTGTCTATTACATCGCTGACCATTGCTTGTTCAACGCATCTGTAATCGAAAAATTAAAAATTTAGAAAGTTGTTGAAATTTAATTAATTCAATTTGTCAAAATTTTAATAGCAATTTACAAAAGAATAAAAAAGAAAACTACATACAATGGACAAGGATCCCGACGAACAATTTCATCAATTGAATAAACATGATGTTTGACTTTTTCCGCAAGAATTATCGGTGTAGTTGTAGCACGTTTATCCTGCAAAATTAATGTTCGAACCAAAATTAGTAAAGATAGTAAGAAAATTGTCAAAATTTCCCAGGAAGTTTCCCAAAACTCTCAAAATTACTTTTTTCTCCTTGTAGTAAACTCCAATCATGAAATCATTGATCCCGTTCTCCAGAATCTTCAAGTAGAGTAAGGCATTGTGTCCGTTGACTTCAGAATTATCTCCAAGAAGCTCCAAAAGTGGATCGTTGGAGCACTTGCACATGTTGAACAATTCACTGATACCCTGCAGCAGAGACTTCAAAATGTTTTCATTTTCTTGGGAAATATTCTCAGCGGCTAAAGTGTCTTCGTTCAAATGCTGAAGTTCTTGTTCCAAAGCTTCCAATTTTGATTTCTGACTACTGCCCCTATATTCATGCAGAGCATTCTGTTCATCTGAAAATTTAATTTTTCACTGAACAAAAACAAAAAAATAAGAATTAAAATGAAAACGAAGTAAGAAGTCATTTCGAAATCAAGAAATACCAATTTTGAACTGAAGTTGAACTAGTTCATTAGTCAACTCTTCAAGTTGTCTGTTCAAGTCGTTGATGTATTTGAATTTGGAAAAATTATCCGTTTCCCTAGCCGAAAACTTTTCGCACAACCTCTGCAAACTCTGATCCCCCATAAACTCTTTGATTTCGGTCCACATGTTGGTGTAGTTCTCCAACAAGTCTTCCATTTCCTTCCCCTGCTGTTGACGTCGTTCTTCTTCTTTGAAAAGCAAAGACTTCATTACCCTCTTCTGGCCTTTCACCAAAAGAAAGTTTTGCAACTTCCTCTCGTCGTCAATTTGCCGTTGCATTTCAGTCATTTCCTAAATCATCAAAATTTCGAAAGCTTCACAAAATTTCTGATTTCTTTGGATTCAAAATTATTTTTTTCGAATTTTTTGACAAACCTGTGTATGCCCCAAATACTCATTATACGCTCTAGTCCTAAGCGTTTGAAGCTTCTGGCACCATTCTTCGCGTTGATCATAGGCAATGGTAGCCTGTTCTATAAGATCCAGCATAAACTTCTTGCCCCTGTTTAAATTATTGATAAGCCGGTCCCACGTCTTATTGAACTGCGCCCTCTCCTTCAGCAAATGATCAATTTCCTGGCGCAGTTTTCCGTTTTCCGCAATCGTCGTGCAGAAGCGCATCGTCGCCGTTTCCAATTTGTTTTCCAAAGCTTCCAGCGTCCTCTGATGCTCGTGAATCCTTTCGGTCGATTGAATTTCCGTTTCCGTTTTCGCTTTCAAATCGACGATATTCTTCTTAGCCCTCACAATCTGCGTGTCCAGCTCGTTCAAGTAAGCTTTCTCCCTATTTATGTCGCAGACAAAATGATTGTGCTCGTTCAAAAGCTTGCGCAGATTCTCAGCAATGCGCCGATCGTTTTTAGCGTTTGCTTCGGACGCCGCCACCGATAAATCCGTCATTATTTCATTATACTCCTTGCGTAGGATACGAATCACCTTTCTGTTCTTCTGCCCCGTCACACTCTCAACGTGCCTGCCTCCTTCCAAAATCCTGTACTGCCTCTTCAGCATCAAAAGCTGCGTTTCCGTTTGCAATTCCATCTTGTACTTTTCCTCCGGTGTTAAAACCTTCTTGCTTTTCCGCGACATCTTAGCCATATTTTTTTATTTTATTTCAATTACTTCTTTTTCAAAGTGAAAATAATTATAAAATCAAAAAATTCATTTGACGCTACTGATGTAGTTTTTTGATTGATAAATAAATTTCAAATTTATCAAATCAAATTCAAATTACGGGGAAGCAAATGTCTGATGTGTTGTCCTGTCGTGGCAGCAATCAATAGCTTGCTATCGGCGGTTTCTATAGATATATACTTCGCTCTATGTATTGGTATACTATATATACTATATATGTATATAGAAACACATATATATATGGGAAGATGAGCCTGTCACCAGGCAACGCGTGAGGCGTCGCCTGGCAACGCAGGTGCGGCTCTATGGAGACGTGCATGACGTGCGGGGGGCGGCGCGCTTTCTCTCAAGATCGATGCTTTGGAAAAAGCGGCGTGTGCAATTACTAATCCCCCGGTGTAATTTACAACCCTCACTCTGCCTATGCTCAGTGCTCGCATATCTTTCTCGCTCCCCTATATACTATAAGCGCGCACAAAGTCCCGTCTCTTTAAACCGACTAATTAATAGCTGTTTCCTTTATGAAAACGCTTTTATTTATGCGCAGCGCCCTTTTTCGCATCGTTCGCATCGAGTGTACGATATACGGTATATCTACCTAGCTAGAGACTGATGGAGGGTTGAGGGTTGAGGGTTGCTATTGGGGCATCGAGGGGTTGTATAGGAAGTGTGCGATATATGCTGGAGAAAAAAGAGAAACGGATATTAAATTGCATGTATAGTCATCGGGGACTTTCTTCCTTCCTTCCGTATCCGTAGTCTCCTTTTGTTTTTGTTTTCTAGTTTGTTGAAAAGTCTAGCTGAATTTTTAAGTATTGATTTTTAAATTTAAATTTTAATGATTTCTTTGGATTTTTTTTAACAATTTATTTGTAAGAAAATATTATAATTTAAAGTTTTTGTTGATAATTTTTAAAAGGAGGTACTGCAGAGGAAAAAGTTAGTTGCAATTTATAGAAAATGAAACTTAAAATTTGGGAAAATTTAATAAGAACCTGTAAAATATTAATCAATAATGACAATAATGACAATCAGTTTTTGAATTTAATTTAGGACGGGTAATTTAGAAGTTAATTCATTGGTGAAATTAAATTTGTTTGATTGAAATCAGTCGTTTTTGAAATTTTTAATAAAAATTCTGATTTTTGCAAATTTTGAAAAAACAATTTTTTTGAATATACATTTAAAAGTTTGCCAACTTGTAGAATATTAAATTCTCTACATTTTATTTAAATAACTTTTTGCGGAATGACCTTTAGTTTTAAAGATAAAGGGTGTTAAAGTTGTAAAAATGTTTTACTAATTGAAAAATTAGTCAACTTTAAAGTCTTTAAACTACCCTTAAAAATTAACTTTTGTAAATATTCTTTTTTGTATTTAATAAAGCAACTCATCCTCTAATGAATTCTTTAAAAAAAATTAAAATGTTGTGAATTTTCTAAAAAACCTAAAGAAAAGTTTGATGAAAATCACTTTTTTTTGTAAATTGAATTCTATTTAATAATTTCCTGGCTAAACTAAAGAAGCAATCAAATAATTTTATTTAAATAAAATGTTTCTTTTATTATTATCTACAAGTCTGGAAAGTTTCATTAAAATTGAACGATTTTAAAATTTCTCAAAATTTCAGAATTTGCAAAAATTTAGAAATTTTTTTTTTTCGAAAAAATGTTTAACAATTTGCTAACTTGTAGAATATTAAATTCTCTGCATTTTATTTTAATAACTTTTTGTTGTATGAGTCATAACTTTGAAGGTACTGGATGCCAAAGTTGAAAAAATATTTTAAGGGTCGAAAAAATGGCTCAACTTTAGAAGGCCAAAACTACGCTTAAAAATTAACTTTTTTAACATTTCTTTCTGCTTTCAATAAAGCAACTATTCCTCTTTGGAAACAACTAAATATTTAAAAAATAATTTTAGTTTTCTTAATAAAATAAAGAAAAGTTTGAAGAAAATAACTTTTTTGTTATACAAAAACACGTTTAATTTATTATTGACCAAATTATTAATGCAATTAAATTTTTTTACTAAAATAAAATGTTTATTTTATTAATATGAATAATTTTGGAAAGTTTTATTAAAATCAATCAATTTTAAAAATTTCCGAAAATTTCGGATTTTTCGGAAAAAAGATTATTGCGTAAAAATCATTATTTTTTTAATTATATAGACTCTATATATTATAGAGAATTAAATTCTCTGCATTTTATTTAAATAACTTTTTTTGATACGGCGCTAAATGTAAAAGATTTGGGTTTCAAAATTGACAGTATCAAAATAACATTTCGATTTATTATTCTTTGTGAAGTGAAAGCTAATTATAAAAATTTAACGAAATAAAAACAATAAAGTTACTTTTTATTTTATATTTTACAGTAATTAAAAATGAAATTTCAAGAAATGCATTTCTAAAAATTAATAAATTAAAATTAAAGAACCATAAAATACTAATTAAATGACAAAAACAAAATAGCAAATAAAAAGAGGCAAAACATAAAACAAAAAACAAAAAACAAAAAAACATAAAGACGAATACGAAATGAAAACCGAAAAGTAAATGCAGAGGTGGACAGACGAGTCCGAGTGACGACGAGATGAGGACAGTGGACAGTGGTGTGTAAGAGGACGCCATTTTGGGCGCCATCGCAGCATCCGCAATGGACCCTTTTGTCTCCTTTGTTGCGCACGTGTCTCTGTCGGTTTGGCTGTGCCTCTGTGCTGCGATGCTTCCAGGGGGACTGGGGACAGCAACAGCAACAGTAACAGGGACACTGTGTTCAGCAGTCACACACAGTGTTCACGCATTTACTTACACAACGGAGAGAACGCAACGAACAAAGAGATAGAAGCGAGACGAGATGCAAGATGCGGATTGCGGAGGGATAGAGCATCAGAAGAGTCTTCTTGCTGAAGAGCCGAAGAGCCAGCCGGTGGGTGACTCCGACTGTACCGCCGTGTGCGTTAAACTAATAACGTTTCCTCGTTTCGCTCCCTCGGGGCTTTCAATGAGGGGATGCTCTAATGCTGCTGCTGATGCTGTTGCTGTAGCTGATGCTGATGCGTTTCACTTTGTGTGCTAAAGTTTATTTTACTTCGATCCCTTGTAAATTTTCTGTTATTTTATTTATTTTCTTTTTTATGTAGCAACTCTCACAAACGCATTGGAGAATAGAGAAATTGCAGTGAATTGCACGCAAAATGAACTTTTTGGGGTTTTTTGGTAATTTTTTTTAAATAATTTAAGATGAATGTTGTTTCAAGAAGATTATCTGCTGATTATTTCAATTGTATTTTGTTTTATGATCCTTAGTTTTGAAGATAAGTATTTTAAATTTTAAAGTTGAAAAATATTTTAGTGTTGAAAATAAATTTACAACTTTATATCATAAAAATTAAACAACCCTTAAAAATTCAATTTTTTTAATATTCTTTTTTGTTTCTTATAAAGTAACTATTCTTCTTTAGAAACATATAATTTTTTTTTTCATATTTTCATTTTTCTCGAGAATACAAATAAAAGTTGGAGGAAAATTACTTTTTACATTTGGACGATCGAGAAAGGTATACAAAAACAAGACGTTTAATTTTATATTGATAAAACTAATTGAGTAATTAAATAAAGATACTTAAATAAAATGTTTCTTTTGTTATTTTCTACTAGTTTGGTGAGTTTGATTAAAATTAGACAATTTTAATTTTTTTCCAAAAATTACAAATTGCAAATTTTCAAAGAAAATAATTTTTTGAATATACGTTTAAAATTTTGACAACTTATAGATTATTAAATTCTCTACATTTTATTTAAATAACTTTTTGCTATATAGCTCCTAGTTTAGAAGATACCGGGTGTCCAAGTTGGAAAAATATTTTAATGGTTGAAATAATTTGTGAAATTTAAAACACCAAAACTACCCTTAAAAATCAACTTTTTGAAATAATCATTTTTGTGTCCACTAAAATAAAGATCCATCTTTAGAAACATATTAATAGTTTTAAAATATATTTAACTTTCTTAAAAATATAAAGAAAAGTTCGAGAATAATAACTTTTTTTGAAAATTAAATCGCGTTTAGTATTTTCCTGACTAAACTAATGAGGCAATCAAAAAATTTTATTTAAATAAAATGTTTCTATTAATAATATCAATAAGTTTGGAAAGTTTAATTGAAATTGGACAATTTTGAAATTTCGAAAAAATTTCTGAATTTGCGTAAATTGTGGAAAAAAATTTTTTTCGAAAAATGATTTAAAAATTTTGCCAAATTGTACAATATTAAATTTTTTATATTTTATTTAAATAACTTTTTGATCTATGGCTCATAATTTCGAAGGTGCAGGATTTCTAAATTAAAAATATTTTGTTGAGTTGAAATAATTGGTTAAATTTAAAACACAAAAACTACCCTTAATAATTACCTTTTTTAAATAATATTTTTCGTTTCTAATAAAGTAAGTATTGCTCTTTCGAAATCACTAAATAATTATAAAATGTTTTTGGTTTTCTAGAAAATATCAAGAAAAGTTTGAAGAAAATAACTTCTATGTGATTTATTTTGATCGCACAATTCCTTAAAACTGTCCAAAAGCATTATTTTTTTTAATTATTTTGAAATAAAAATTATTATTTTTCGTTAATTGAAAGTTAATTTTGAAAATTTTGCAAAATGGAAACAATGATAAGCTACTCAAAAACTTTGTATTTTATAGTAATTAAAAATTTAATTTAAAGAAAAACATTTCTAAAAATTAATAAATTATTAAAATCAGCATAAGAAAAAAACAATAAAACAAGATCTTAATGAAATTTAATTTTAAAGATACCAAAAATAATAAACCTGCATTATAAATTGTTGAAATTTACTAAATTATTATAGAAAAAAGAAAACATTTTCAAAAATGAACTAAAAAAATAATAAAAAGGCACTTTGAAACTTCCTAAAACTTTAATAAAAAAAAAAAAGAAATGAAAATTGTAAAATAACAAAACAATTTAAAAATACCACAGAAAACTTCAATTAATTTAGAAAATTCACATTTTAACGGAAGAAGACACTTTAATTGATTAAAACTGCCAAATTACTCCTCAAAACCAGTAAAAAATCATTCAAAAAACCACCAAAAACCATATAAATAAACAAAGAAAACAAATAACCCAACAGAAATTTAACCGATACCTAAACTAAAAAATAAATTGACCATAATTATTTTTGAAAACAACTAAGAGAAAGTAAACCGAAAAACAAAGAAAAGTAAAAAATAAAAAAAAAATGAGCGAAATTTCCTTTGGCAAATCACAATATGTCTACCCTTTATGGTGCTTTAGGTGCACAGAGCGCTGTTCGAAGGGGGTGGGGTGGGGGGATTGCACGAAATGGGGTGCCCATCGTTTGCCGTTATATGGCGTTACAAGGGGATGCGGTGTATTGGACGTATAAGGGGCGAGAGAGGGTTCCCGGGCGTCGTCTCCTAGGCAACCGGCGGGGCGGGCGCGGCGGCGGCACCCGCGGCCAGGATCGAAGCCGACCGTGTCAGACTTCCCACCCCGCAGTGTACATACGCCAGCTGGTACATTCCGCCGACAATCGCACCCCAAAAGCACCCCCAGCAACCCTATAAAGTACACTCAGCGAGAGCAGCACGCAACGCGAAGGCAACCGAAAGCGATGTAAAGCGTCGCAGGAACGCAGTCAGGACTTCCATTTTCATTTAAAAAATATTTTTGCTATTTGCATTTTCTTATCGTTTATTCGATTGTTTAATATTATTATAAAAAATATTTTTTTTTTAAATGGAAAACTTTTTTAAAACAGAAAATCATGAAAAAACTATTGAAAAATCAATGGGAAATCTTATTTTTTTTAAATATTTATTTAACTGATTACCCTGTATAATTAAAAATAGTTTTATTGAATACTTTTAATTGATATCTTTAAAATAGAGAAAGAAAAATTTCGAAGAAATTTCTACTTTCACCGCAATATTTATTTAAAATTGTTAATTAATGTTCCGCCATGAATTTAATGGTTGTTGGTAGAGGGAAAGGGTAGTTTAATACATGAAAAAAGGCTGAAAAGAAAAAAAAAGAATTCAATTTGTGTGCATGTGTTGTATATCGAGGGGTTGTCGGTAATCTTTATCATGATCAGCATCAGCATCAGCTTCAGTTCGGTAAAAGAGGAGCGGACGGTCCAATGGGGAGGTTCGAGCATTTCGCAATCGGAGGCACAACTTAATTAACGGAAGCTAATGAAAAGTGCACAATGCTATTAATGTCTCAAAGGGCGGCCGACACTCTTCCGGCCTCTTTTGTTTCGCTATATTGCTGTTGATGCTGACTGCGGAACCGCTGATTGAGTGAGCAGAGTGCTTATTTTTAAAGAGCCGCTATTTGTTTTTCGTTTTTTCTTTTTCTTTTTTTTTTTTCGTTTTCTGTTTTTTTTTTAATACTGTTTTTTTTTTTCTGAAATAGTTTTTTGTTTTTATTGTACTTTATGTGAATAATTTGGGAAATTAAATTTGAATGGATTTAGTTGTTATTTCGAGTCGATGTGAATAGTTTAAAATCAAAAATTTTAAGGTTTATTCAGTTTGTTTCCGGAAATGAGACTTTTCCAAAACTTTTCTTTGTATTTTTATGAAAATTCCAAATATTTGTTTATTTTTTATATGGTTTTATAGAGGAATAGTTGCTTTATTAGAAGCTGACAAAAATATTTGAAAAAGGTAGTTTTTAAGGGTAGTTTTGGTGATCTAAAGTTGAGTTAATTTTTCAACCCAAAAATATTTTTCAACTTTGACATTCTGTAACTTTTAAACTAAGGGCTATACAACAAAAAGTTATTTAAATAAAATGTTGAAAATTTAATATTTTATAAGATTCCGCAATTAAAGAATTATTTTTCGAAAAAAATTTTTTTTCGTAAATTCCCCAGAAACACTGAATTTTTGCCCAAATTCCAAAAACGTTCGATTTGAATGAAACTTTACAAACTTGTAGATAATGATAAAAGAAACATTTCATTAAAATAAAATTATTCGATTACTCATTTAGTTTTGTCAGAAAAATTCTAATTGTGTTTTTCTTTTCCGAAAAAATGATGTTTTCCAAACTTTGCATTGTATTTTTAAGGAAATAAAAAAATATTTCAAATTTTGTCATTTAATTTAAAAGAAGAGGAGTTGCTTTATAATAAGCAGAAAAAAATATTTAAAAAAGTTAAAGTTTAAGAGTAATTTTGGCCTTCTAAAGTTGACTAATTTTTTCAACATTTTAAATATTTTTCAACTTTGACATCCTGTATCTTTTAAACTATGAGGTACACAACAAATATTTATTTAAATAAAATGTAAAGAATTTAATACTATATAAGATTTTGCTATTTAAGAAAAAAAAATCGAAAAAATATTTTTTTGAAAAATATTCCAAAAAATTCTGAATTTTTTCCCAGATTTGAAAATGGTTCGATTTGAATGAAACTTTCCAAAATTGTAGATATCCATAAAAGAAACACTTTATTTAAGTAAAAAAATGTTATTGCACTTTTAATTTACTATAGTCTACAAACTAAACTAAATCTAAAATTTACTTTCTTATTATTCTAAATAAAGTGATTTTCTTCGAAATTTCTTTTATATTTCTAAGAAACTTTTAAATTTTGGGAATCTTTTTAGCTTTTCCTAAAACACTACAGTTGCTTTATAAGAAGCAAAAAAGAAAATTAAATTTACTTAATTTTTAAGGGTATAGTTTTCGTGTTCCAAAGTTGCTCAATTTTTTCAACCCTTAAAATTTTTCCAACTTTGACAGTCTGTATATCTTCTAAACTAAGGGCAAATCATCAACAAAAAATTACATATAGAAAATTAGATAATGTAAAACTCTATATTATAAAAGATAACAAATTTTCAAATTACTTTGCGAATAAAAATTTTATTGACAATTTATTAACACAAAAAGATCGGAATTTATAAATTATCCAAATAGAATTAGAAATAAAGCTGCAAAAAAAAAATAATCCCAATCACCCTAAAGCCTTCTCATCATCTTCAACATGCAAAAAAATGCCAACACAAAATAAAGTGCATTCTCTAAAAATAAAATATAAAAAACAACAAAAGAAAAATTAAGCAAAGCAAAGCAAAGCAAAGCAACTACAAAAGGAAAAAGAGAATTAAAAAATAACAAGCGAATGAAACTGCTAAAGAAACCCATCGCAGATCGTAGAAAAGCAACCAACAAGAGTAACAAGAGACTGTAAAATAAGAGCGACGAAATATATATATGCGGCAAAGGGAGAGAAGATTAGCACAAACAACCCTTAAATAATTGCACTCATGGCACAATCGTACCTCTACTGCTAATACAGCTGTACATTATATAAGGGATGAATTGCGATTAAATCATTTATATTAATGTGTGCGTGTGTGTGAGTGCATGTGTATCAGGGTGAGCGGACGTGTAATGAATTCGCCCCGTGGAGCGCTCCCTCGGGGGGTAAATCACCCTTATTAGAGTCGCCATGTTGTAGCTGACGCATCGCAACCATTGGCCGATGCGACATTTTTACCCTCTTCTCTCGCAGCTCTAACAGCTAGCTGGCCTAGCAGCACAAACACCACACACTCTTCTCTTTCCGTTTTCTGAGCTTCTGACAATGTGTGGGTGCAGACAGCACAGCGATATATATATATATATTTTGCAATAACTAAAAAAGCTAAAAGAGCTAAAGGAGCGGAGGGTTGAGGAGAGAGAGAGCAATAATGAGAGCGAAAGCAAACACTTTGACTCGTCGTAATTACCTCTCTCCGGCAAGGGCGAAGCTTGTGTGTTGTGTGCACTTCAACCAGTCGCTCTCTTTTACGCTTTTTTATTTTATGATTAGCTGTCATCGATTGTTTGGCGTCTGCCACCGGAAATTTATACTTTTCAAAGACCATTCTCCATTCTCTGTTAGCTAAGAAAATATTAAAATATTGCCTTGCTTAAATTTTTTTCTTCTTTTTTTGTACAATTAAAGCCAATAGAAAGCACCTTTTGGCTTTATCATTATAATATATGTATTATAAATTATAAAAAGAGGGTTATTTATAAGTAATACAGGGTGGTTTATTAAAACAATTAAATAATTTATGCAATATTATAGAAATATCAGTAAAATTTGCTTGGAAAACTAATAAAAGTTAAATTTCATTTGAATTTTATTATATTACTTATACTTTGCATTAATTTTATGACTGTTTTTTCTTCAGTAAATTGCATTGAAAAAGTATTAAATATTAACTAAAAATGTTTCTTTTTAAGATTAAAATATAAAAAGTCTTTAAAATAAGTTTTAAACATGGGAAAAAAATACAAAAAGTAATGTTTTTTTCTACCGAATAATTTAAAGAACAGTGCTTTGGATCATTTTTTAAAGTTTGCTTTCTATAAAAACTAAATTTACCATTCAAACAAAACCAATTTTCAAATTTGTTTATAAAGATAGAGCAGTGGAAAATTTGCGAAAAGAAAGTATTGAATTTCTTAGTAGTTTCCGAGATATTTTGAGATTTGTACGCTCGACTCTAGTAAAATTTCCAGCACCGTAGTTTTCATTTAAAAAGCGCCAATTTCAAATTTTCAAATCATTAGTTTTTATTTTTGCAATAAATCCGTTAAAACTTAACCGATTTTAAAGATTTTTGTTACACACTATACAAAGAAGTAAGTAATTTCAATTATTTGCATTAAAAATAAAATAATTATTTTAATCTAAATAGATATTTGAACGAAAAACCTTTTTTTCTTTTCGAATTCTCTGTTTTTTATTTTCGGTTTGTTTATTTATTTAATTTTTTGGAAAAAAGTTTACTGCGGTGCGTTAATTATTAAAGACTTTTTGAATTTTTTAATTATTCAATTAGTTTAATGAAATTGTAAAATTGTAAATAATGAATTATTAAAGCAATGAAAATTATATCTAATGATTTTCGGAATGTATTTTCAGCAAAATCTTGGTAAAAAGTACGATAAACTAATTATTTTTGTTTGCAAAGTAATGAAAAACTATTCCTTTTTATAATAATAGTTTTTTTTTAAATTCCAAAAAAGTTCAAAAAGTTTATAAAAAGTGCAAAAATTATTATTATATTTTTAACAGAAAAATTAAAAACTACAGTGCTTCGAGTCATTTTTCAAGTCTGAATCTAATAAAAACTTAATTATAACTTTTCAAATAAAAACAATTTCCTATTTTTTTTATAAATACAAAGCAGGGGAAGATTTGCAAAAAGAAAGTATTAAATTTCCAAATTCCAATTTCCAAATAGTTTCCGAGATATTTTAAAATTTGTACGCTCGACTCTGATGGTAAAATTTCCAGCACCGTAGTTTTCATTAAAAAAAGCGCCAATTTCAAATTTTCAAATCAAACTATTTTATTTTTGCCGTTTTTACTTAAAAATTGTTTTCTTACAATTAATTAATTGAAAAAATATCCAATTTTTGACAGTATTTATTATTATATTACAATTAACATCAAATAAAAGTCTGAAAATTGTAATTTTTACAATTGTCAAATTTTCTAATTAAAATTTAAAAAAAAAATCCGAAACGAATCAACTAAAAAGTAAAATCAAACCAGATTACTTTGAGAAAATTTTTCCCTTGTATATTTTTGTTTTTTTATTTACATTTTGTATTGCTAAATAATATAAATAATAACAAAAAAAAATTAAATATAATATCTAAGCATAAAAAATAATAAGCCGAATGTTTTTTTTTCTTTTATAAAACCCTTACAAATAAAGAAGAAAAATCTTTACAGCCCGTCAACTTTCGTTTCGTCATAGAACTTAGAATAATTATTATTTTCAATGAGTTCGTTCCGCCGAATATAATACATATAATATATAATAAAATTTATTATTATTATTATGAAATAAATAATAATCTGCTGCTGCTGCTGCTGCTGCTGCTGTATCGGCATCTCTTTTTCGCCTCTTTGCTTTTCGTTTTTCGCTTTTCGTTCTATTTTTCTTTCTCCAATGCGCCATTTGTGCCGAACTGAGAGCATAAAGTGTACAGTTGTAAAGGTAATGTAATATAATAAGGGCTGTTAAGTACAATTGAACATTTGCTGCAATCTCCCAAAAGGTAAATAGGCCTTCTACTTCTGCGATCCTCTTTTTCTTTTTCCCTTTTTTTTTTCTACATTTGCTTTCGCTTTTATACTTTTGCTGCTTTTGTTTGTCCGCCGATGCGGTGCATTCTCTTTCAAAGTGGCCGCAACTGTATAGAGATTTCAGAACGATCGGATATAATAATAATGTTTTCCGGCGATACTTTTTGCTCGATACTTTTGTTGAATAATGCATTGGAAAATTGCAATTTTGTAAATTGGCATTTTCGTAACGGGCCACATCATTCAGCAGTTGCGGTATCGATTTCATTTCTTGTTTTCTTCTGCCGACTGCTATTTTGGAAATACATAACAATAAATCGAAATAAAAGTTTTGCAAAAGTTGCTAAAAAAAATTTCTCTTTAAAAAAAAAATCAAAAACTTATAAGTTTATTGTACTTTTTTTAATTTTAAATTAAGTAAAAAAATATATACATTTTTTAATTAAAAGTAATGACAATTTAATTCTTTCATTGCATTTAGTGATAAAAATTTTGAAAATAGCTTCAGTTCCAAGAAATTTAATGGAAAAAGAAAAGAAAAGTGAAAATTTGAATACTCTGGCGTCATATTTAAAGTTAATTCAAAATTGGCAATTTCAAATCAAATTTTTGCTTGTGCTTTGAATGAAGATATATTTGAAAAGAACCTGTTATTTGTTTAAACAACAAAAATTAAATAAATTACGTCAAAGAAGTTCAATTTTCCATTTGAAATTAATAACATTAATTACTGTAAAAATCAACAAATTTTACCCTTGGCAAAATTAAACAAATAAAATTTGAAATAATAAGTTAAAATTAATACTTTTAATAATATTCTTTAATTATTAATTAAGTTATGGTACTTAGTGCAAATAATGCAAATTTAATTATTTATAGTGGTTGGCAACCCATTGTACACTACTTTTAGGACGGCCATTGGAGCGAGTGGAGGGAACGCGAACTGAGCGGCCATTTAAAGTACACGCGAAAAAGTTAGTAACAATGATTTTTTCCAGCCGTTTTAAGTTGTTTTATTCACTAAACTTGCAATATAATATGTATTTTGCCAAACTACGTCTGAAACAATTTATATTTTGAAAAGTTATTGCTTCAAACTTAAAATAATTGAATTTGTTACTAACTTTTTTACACGTGTTTTAAATGGCGGTTCTGTTCGCGTTCCCTACAGACAATTTTTATTGCTGATTTGAACTTTTTTTTTTTTTTTGGGCTATTGTAAAGCATTTTTCTTGTGGTTTTCGCATGAAATACTCAGAAAAGCAACTTTTTGATTATTATCAGTATAAAATTGGGTCATTTTCCATATATTATAGCAGAATCGGCTAAAACTTTCTTAAAAAAAATGATAATTTGATTTTTTTCTGCAAAAGTAATTGACTAATTTTCATAAAGTTTTTATAAAATGGCAGAGAATTGAATTATCTTTGAAGTTGTTGAATAATTTTAAATTATTGCTGTTATCTAATTTTTTACAGAGTGTTTTATTTTTAAAATTAACTTAATTATTATTATAAAATATAAAAATTGAACAATTGATAATAATATTAAAAGCAGATTAAATTAGCTTTAAAATGGCGTTTGAATTGTTTAATTATCTTAATTAGTTAAAAAGTTATTAAATATTTTTTATAATTTCCAATGCATTTTAAATGGGTCGCTGAGAATTTATTTAGTTGTTTTACAAATTTGTTAATAAAAATAAAAGTATAATTCCGATTTTTACTATTTTTACACTAATTTATTACTAAATAAATTGTTTTTAATACTGTAGTAAAAACTATTTAATTTTTATAATTTTGGAATTTTTAGAAGGAGTTTAATTTTTAAATATTATTTATATATTTTAAAAATAGAAAATAAATTACGAACTTACATTATTTATATAGATTATTAAATTACCTTTAAAATGACACCAAAACTGAAGCGATATGATAATTATTTCAAAAGTTATTAAAGAATTTCTGAGTTTTGGGTTCGTCGCTTAGCCACTTTTTCATTTTGAAATCGGCGCACATGGCTTTTAAATGGGACGCGTAAATTCCAAAAGTTCCTTTACAAATTTGCTTATAAAATCTAAAGTTATGATTCGATTTCAAAGGTTCTTTCTTTAAATTATTGCTAATTAGTTTACCTTTAATGATCTATAACAAAAATTTAAATTTAAGAAATTTTCCGAATATATACAGGGTAATTTAAATGACGATAGTTATATATTAATACTAATAAAAACCAAAACTAAAATTATTACAAATTATTTAATAAGCTGATTAAATAAGCTTCTTATCGATACTAAAATTGTTGCTCTATGTTAATTAGTTCAAAAGTTATTAAATATTTTCTGACCGCTGGTCGGTGGACGTTTAGTTACCGAAAGTCCTCCAAGTAATTTGTTTATAAAATCTATAGCAATCGACTAATCTTAACATTTTTTTCATTTAATTACTGTTAATTAAATTACCTGCAATAATATTAAATAAATTTTTAATTTAAACTTTTTTCTGATTTTATACAAGGTGATTTAGTTAGGGGGGATTTCGGTTGGCGTAAACATCGGCAGCGCAACGTTAGCAGGGCGCGCGATCGGACTGTAAGCATAGCGCGTCGAGTAAGATCGACACTGAGTGCGGGCGAGTTTAACGTTAGCACGTAACGTACTGTTTCAACTTGACGAACACCATGCAAACTCCCACTAAATTGTTTATAAAATAAAAACTTGATAACCGATTTTGATAATTTTTTTATTAACAGATAGCTAATTAAATTTCCTTTAATTAATTATGAAAATTTCATATGCAACATAGAATTATAATAATGTTTTTAGAAACACAAAAAGATTACTTCAAATATCGAAAATAAATAATAAAATTAAAAACAAAAAGCTGTCTTAAAATAATGAACAATAAACAAATAAAATAAGAAAACTTGAAATCTATGAAAATTATTATAATTCATTGCTGAATAAGCAATAAAAAAGAAATCAAATGAATTAAATAAGAAATTGTGATGTACAATCATATCAAAGAGCTTAATTACCTCAATTAATTTCACAAAACTTATTGTTTAATTGTTTATAGAACTTATAAGAACGCACACAACATTTGAACAAAAAAAAAAAACATTTAAAGCGCCCTTAAAAAATAACAATAAATGAATAAACTTTAATTTGAATTGCCTTAAATAATTTTTTCTTCATTTCTCTTTAATTGTAAAACCAAAACAGCCCTTGTGAACCACTTAAGTGCCACAACTTTTATTAATTAGCAATTACAAATTAATTAATTACTTGAATATTAAATTGCACTCCGATTTACAAAGAAGCACTTATGGATTAATTGAAATAATAATAAATACTTTAAATTACTTAACTTCCTCGTTGGAATAAATCGCGTTGAAAACTGAAACTGAAATATAAACCTCTAAGAATAAAGTAAAATAAAATTCCAACCCTCCCGAAGACAGACAGACCCCCGAAACCCCTGCTCATTTTGAAATCTACATTTGCCGTACATTATGTACATAGAAGTAAATATATAAATAACATTTCTAAGCATCAGTTGTATAGTAAATGGCAATTGAAATAAAGGAACGCTTTGGGAGAAATGAATCTTTCTAAATAAAGAAAAGAAAAACTAGAGAGAAAGAATGAAAAGAAATAAAGAGATGCGGCCCATTGTCCTCCGTCCATTGCATCCAGATCCATCCGAGATGAAGAGACGAAGAGATGCTGCTCAAGGGGTGCAGATGTCTTGTTTCGCCTCCAGATAATCGCTTGTGAGTCTTGTTAATCAAATAAAGAGTATTGTAATCTTGCACTCGTCAACCGGAAAATCCCTTTTAATAACCGTCGCCCCCGTGGCACCCCCTTTTTACTTATCCACTTGCGATTGCGTTTCTGTATTTTCCGTTTCCCGCATTGTTGCTGGCTGCTTTTGATGAAAAAAAGTTGGTTTCTTTATTCTTCGATTTGAGTTTACAGTATAAATGCTTATAGTTTCTTCTTCTAGAGACGTTTCTTGTGCTTTTCTTCGAGTTTTTCTCCGTTTTTTTAAGGGTTTTTTATTGGTTTTTTGATGTTTTGGCTTATTGTTGATGTTTTCAAGGAAATGCTTTGGAAATTTGGCGCTTCGGGGACGGATTTGTATTTTTTTTTGTTGGTTTCTCCAGAGAAAAACAAAAAAAAATTTAATAGACTTATTTTTTGGTATTTTTAAAATAAATCATTAAATAATTCTTGCTTTTTAATAATTTTTTATTTGATTTGAAGAAAAAGAGGTTTTTTATAAGTGTAGAAAATTTAAACAAAATTTATTAAAAGACAACCCTTCTAGGAACAATTGTTTATAAATTAATACAAGAAAAAGATATTTTTTAATTGTTTTTCTTGTATTAAAATGTTTTCAGATGGGATAATTTTTATTTAATTTTAATTTTTAATAATGTTTTTTACTTGAGAAATGTAATTGGCTTGAAAATAAATTTTTATTTAATTGAATTTTGTAAGTTTTTAAGGATAATTTATTAAATTATAGCTTTTTTCGGATTTTTGAAATTAAATTTTTAAATAAAATTTAAAATAATTGCTGTAAAATGAAAATTTTGCGTTGAATATATAGTAAATGATGGTTTTTATAAGTTTGGAAAATTTAAACGAAATTTATGGAAAAACAACCCCTCTAAGAATAATTGTTTATAACTTATTAAATCAAAAAAATGCTTTCTGATTGTTTTTCGTGTTTTTAAATGTTTTAAAATTAATTTTTTTTAATAATTTAAATTTTTATTAATGTTTTTAACTATAGAAAAACAATTGACTTACAAATACTTTTTTATTTTACCGAATTTTGTTATTATTAACGGAAAATTTGTAAAATTATAGTTATTTCCTGATTTTTGTAATTAAATTGTTGCATAAAATTCAAAATAATTATTGCTAAATATGAATTTTTGGTTTAATATATAGTTGGAGATGTTTTCTAACAGTATACAAAATTTAAACAAAATAAATTGAATAACAATCCTTCTAGCATCAATTGTTTATAAAAAAAAACTTCAAAACAAAAGCATTTCGACCATTTTTTAATCTTTTTAATCGCTTCATAGGTACATTTTCAAACTAATTTAACTTTTTATTATTGTAATTAATCCTCTAATTAATCTGGCAATAACAATTGTTGTAAAATTCTAAAATTTCCTATAAAAATTACAATAAATATTAATTTCCTGTGATTTTCACAATAAAGCTAACTATAAAATGCATAATAATTGTTACAATCACTTCAAATTTTCAAAAATAATAGAAAACTAAATTCTTCATCGGTATATAAAAATTAAATAAAATCCCGTAAAAAACAACCTCTATAACAACAATTTTTTACTAAAAAAGCATTGTTTACATTTTCAGCGTTTGTTTTTTTCGTAAATAACTAATAAACCAAAAGCATGTAAAATTTATAAAACAAATAAATATACATTACTACAGAACACTGTAAACTATTTATATAAAAAAATACTAAAAATAACAATAAATAATTTAAAATAATTAAACATTTAAAAAAATCGTAAAAACTAAGGCACTAATTAAAGGATTTTCTTGATTTTTTCACAAATTATACCTTAAAGTATCCAAGAATTATTTATAAACTTAAAATAAACCTACCCTTAAAAGCAACCCTCCTATTAACAAATTAAAAAAGAAACAATTAAAAAACATGTAAAAAATGTCTCACAACTCCCAATTTTTCAACAATTATATGAAATAAACCATCCTCAATGCATTCCATAATAAATGACAATTACTTTTGCACTATTTCTATTTTTAATTAGTAAAAATTAATTGCTAAATTTCGGAAAAAGCGCTCGGCCGCTCGCCTAGTGGCGAGTACAGTGGTGGGGGAAGTGTGAAAACTCACACCTTATTGCCGCTTAGCTGCTCGCTGCTCAGTGCCCTCAGTGAAGTTAGAGGGAGTGTTGCTTTAGTGCATGGATTTTTTAGTGTAATTAGTGCCCTTGCTCGCTTTCCATTTCTTCCTTTGCATCTAAGGTAGTGTGCTTTCTTTTCTTTTCACCATTTCTATCTATTTTAACGCTTGTAAACGCTATTTACTTATAACGACAAGGGAAAACCTTAAGTACCACTTGCGCATCTAATTAATCCCTTTCGCTGTTTCTTTATTGATCAGTTGCCATGGTTATTTGTTAGCGTTAGCATAGTTTCTAACCGGTTATTAGCAATGGTTGAAACATCTGCAGTATTTAAAACATTAGATTTCTATTGAATTTACCAAGCCAGGGTAGTTTTCCTTAGTAGTAGATTTTGAGGTTATGTTAGACTATTATTTTGCAAGTGGTTTTTTAATGGAATTAACATTAGAAATTACTTTTTAAGCAATGAAAACTGATGATAAACCACTGGTTTTCCATGTTACATGCAGACTATCTTATCTTTGTTGTTTTTCTGTTGATTTTTTGTATTTTTTGCATTTCTCCTCTTGAGTTTTTACAAATATCAAATTACAGACTTAAAAACTAGTAATTTATTGCTTCTGCTTCATGTTTTTCAATACTTTTACACAGTTTCTTTGGAATTTTGATTTGATATTTGCATATTTTGTTAGTTTTTTCTTTCAATTCAATTTAAATCAATTCAATTCATTGGAATTGGATTTCTAAAGTTGTAAAATGCAAAGTTTTACTTAAATTCTACTTACAATATCATTTCATATAATGAAATTAAATCAAAATTTAATTTTATTTACTTAATGGATTTGAATAATTAATTAATGAATTGAATCAATTTAAATAATTAATCTATAAAAGAAAAACTGAAAATAGATAGATGGAAACTAACAAATAAAGAAACCTGCGATAAAATAAGACACAATAAGTAAGCTGCAGAATAACAGAGGGCGTTAATAATCTACAATTTGAAAGAAAAAAAAACGCCTGTAATTTTATACATCTGTTATTTCTTTCAAGTTTTGCGGCTAATAAAAGTAGTAAAGAAATTAAATATGTGATGCTGCGACTCTGCAGTCTTTTTAATGTTTTCTCAAGACTTTAAGGTGTATACTTTTATATAATAATTATAATAAAAAATTTAAGAAAGCTTTGCAAAGAGGTATGAAATTTCGCAAAACTAATTCTTTCTTTCCAAAGTTCTTTATTTTAATATTCAAATTAATAAATTAATAAATAAAAAATTAATTACTCGTTTTATATTATTTTATTATAAATTCGATTAAATTTTCAATTGATGTTTGGCGATGGCACAGAGTTGCATGAGGAAGTTTCCATCGGTGACATGCCGAAATTACATCAGACGTATCACCCAAAAATCGGATGTTTAATAAATCAGCTATAAATATTACATTTTAACGATCATCAGGACATATTTTCCATACTATAGTACAGTACAGTAATATTAGAAGTATTAAATGTGAAGACGTAGCAAAGGAAAATAGCATTGGGGCCCTTATTTTTGTGTGCGCTCGCTGCTGATGAAACATGCAAAGACCATATTAATAAATATCGTATTTGTTTTAAACGACATCTCGCTCGGCGTACCTACATATATCGTTGCGTCGTTATTATCAGTGAATGATACCGGGGAAACGACATAATGGAAACCATTTAAAATACAATCTAATGATCATGAATGGCGAAGAGCGGCAGCGGCGGCGGCAGCGGCAACGGGAGGAATATGGCTTTCAGATAACACACGATTCGGTGCGGTGACTCCAGGTGACATCGCCTCCCCGGCCTTTTACCTATACTATTATATCCGGATTATTTATTTTAGACGGTGGATGTGCTGTCAGAAGATGATTTAGTTGCTGTCGTTGCATTTGCGGGGGTGCGGCGACAGCAGAATACTATCGGTCCGACCGAAATGTATTTAGTATAGACATCGGAGGGGGGTGCGCAGGGGACAGACAGGCGATAGGTATAGAGGGAAAAGAGCGAAAGAAAAAAAAATCGTAAATTAGAAGGCCCGATGACAATGGTAACATAAATAAAGGCTAATCATAGCCGGAGTTTCTGCGTTAAATTGTCCGTAACGCCGGCTTAAACGTTCAATTAATAGTGGCGAGTCGACGGAAAACAAGCCCTCGGTGTTCATTTCACACGGTCATGCGTGAAAAGCCACTGTGCAATTGGCATAATTCGCTGCCTTTCTGCTCGCGTTGCCTCCATACTGCTCCGTTCTGTTACTGCTGTTATTGTCACTGCTGCCCTTATTAGAAATTAGAATCATGTAACATGTAACACATCTATTACTCCTATAATATACGCTCTGCTCTGCAGAAAGACTTGGGAAGAAGAGACAGAGACACATAACATGTGTTAAATTTGTATTTGCTACATCAGTTGTATTGTTAGAGAAAATAGGAGAGTAAAATGAAGAAGCAGAAGGAAGAAGTGAATGTGGGGAAAAAGAGAAATGCAAAAATGTCATGGGGGTGACGGGTCGTGTGCCGTTGCCAAATGACCAACTCGGTAAATTGTTGACTGACCATCTTTGGGGGGTGTCCGATGCAGAAACGGCATCTCTATCCATGCGTTCCGATGCTCTTTCTCTGGATGTGTTCCATTCCCTATTTTCACATTACGCATTTTACTCTCTCAAAGAAAGTCTTTCCCCTTTTCTCTTTCGATTTTTCCGGTTTTCTGTTTTTTTTTTCTTCTTCTGCTTCTTCTTTTTTTCTGCGAGTACCTCCTGGTCTTCTTTTTCTGTTTCTGATATCGCTGTCCCTTTAGTCCCTTTAGTCCTTTAGCTGGAAGATTGGGAGACTAAGTAATATTTGCTAGGGGCCCTCATACATGACAAAAGGTCCAAATTAATAAAATGCAGGTAATTTGGAACGCATCATTTGCTTTCTTTTCTTCTTTCTATTTTTTTTTCTTTTTTTCTTATGGTTTTCTAGGTTGTTTGCTTTTCTTTCTTTTTTATTTCATTGGGTGTTTTGGTGTTTTTAATATTTTTAAACCTTTAAGTGGTAAATTGCATTCAATAACCGTCAATTTTTTACTTTTTTGATTTTTTTTTAATTTAATTTAAAACGAATCAAAGTTTTTATATGGATTTTTTATAATTAATTAAATTTTGATGGGCTTCAGTTTTATTTTTTAAAGTTAATAATAAAATTAAACTATTTTAAAGTTTCGGAGAAATTCTCTAGAGCTTTTTTAAATTTTGTTTTTATTTTTTTAAACTTTTTAATAAATATGTATATTGTCATTTATATAAAAAAAAACTGAAATTAACATTAAACTTTTTAATTTATTTTAATTTTATGCTGATTAGAAATATTTATTTTTATTTCATAAAAATAAACATTAAAATTTTGAAAGAATTTAGTGGGGTGGAAAGTATAAAAATTATTTTTTTAAAGATTGCAAGTGGTGGAAAGTAATAAAAATTAATTTCATAGATTTTTTACAATAAATTTATCTTTGTTCATCTTAAAAATTGAATTATCACTTAGTTATACTTTATATTAATAGATAATTTTCTTAAATTTAAAGTACTTTTATTTCAAATATAAAATCCAAGACTAATTTCATATATGAACATTAAACTATTTAAACCAGTGCAAGATGAAATTCAATTACTACTTAATTTTTCACAATATAATTCTTCCTTTTCAATTAAAAACTCAAAGACTTAGTTACTTTATTAAAAATTTATTAATTTTCTTCTTTTTTATTTAATTACCTTTGAAATATAAAATCCGAAACAAAATAGAAAACATTATAAAATGAAATGGAAAGCAATTTTAATTTTAATATTTTAAACTGATTAAAAATTGAAATAAATAATTTCAAAAAAAAATCGCAAAAAAGCGATGTAAAACCGAATGTAAGTAAGTAAATAAGCAAATAAAAGCGGTAAATTTAAAAGACAAAACAGCAGCAAAACCCACATCAAAAGAAAACGGAAAACAAAAAAAGAGAATGCCAAAGTGCAAATAGAGAGAACATTTTCGCAGTTTTGCAGCATATAATACACTTTGCTATAGCGCATAGAATATAATTCGTATCAAGTATTTTTATTTTTTCCTGTGCAGAGCATTTTGTAGTTAGTTAGTTAGTGTGTACACTGTGTATGCCCAGCAGATGCAATGTGTAGGTTGACATAACACATAACACGTAGCACATAGCAAAGATAATCAGCGGTTGTTCAGTTTTGCAGTTCTGCTGCGGCAGTCCTTCACTTCTTCAGCGAGCAACGTCTCAGCCTTCGAATTTTACGTCTTGAAAAAGGACTCTCTGCTCTGTAGTCTGCTGACACGATCCTTGCATACTGACTACTTTCCTTTTCCTACTTTTTTTTTGCTGCTTTTTTTTTAAATTGTTTTTCTGTTGTCTTTTTGACATTTATAAAATAAAATAAAATCTATAAACATTGCAAAAAGTAAAATTTATACATAATATACAAATTTATTAAATGTAGAGAAAAAAAGTGAAAAAAGAAAAAAAAGTAAAAAAGTAAAATGTTAGACAGCTCAACAGCTGTACGAGTATAAGTTGCGGATGTGGAAAATGCTGGTAATAGGTATTAACTAACAAAGTAATTGGTGTCTTTTGTAAAACAAAAGTGTTCCTGTCTTCGATACAAATATAGTATATATATTATAAAGGTACTAATAATAACAAATGCAGAAGCGAACAAATGAAACAAACGAACGAATGAAACGAATAAAATGTATAGGAAGGACAAGGAACGAAGGATTCAAATGAGTCGTATGGTATAATAGAGTGTAGTATAGTGGTGAAGAATGATATTCATGGATCGTTTGGCACCTGTTTTCTACACCTCTCTATTCATATGTTAAAACGCGGCAATTAGCGATCGTAAACAAGCCATCTAATGCCTACACTTCCGGTTTTACTTTCTTTCTACCCTTTTCTCTTTCTCTTTAAATTCTCCTTTTTTTTGCCTTGTCTTTCTTGTTTTAGTTGTTTTTATTTTTTCATTTTGTTTCTATTTTTATTTAATTTTTTTCAATTTTTTTTTTTTTTTTTTTTAATTGTTTTAAATTTTCAACCCTTAATTTTATTTTTGTTATTGTGAATGGTAAAGATTTAATGCATTCAAATTTTCAGTTTGTTTTCATTCTAATTTTACAATTTTTTTTTAATAATTAATTTTTTCAACCAGTATATGGTTAATTTCAGAGATGTAAAAATTTTAAAATAGAGATTCGATTAAATGCCCACAAAAAATGAGCAGAATTTTTCGTCCAACTTATATCACTTAAAAAAATCAGATATATTTCCTAATTATAAAAATATCCTCAAAAAAACTGAAAATTGTTTTTTTTTTGATAATTTATTCCAAGAAATCTATTTGACATAGAAATAAAGTAATAATTGTTCCTAATAGATATTTTTAAGTAAAATATAAATAATTTTACAAAAAATAAACAAATAAATTATATAAAACAAAGTTTTAAAGGTATTACAGAATGTTAGAGAAGCAGTGGAGCAAATAATTTCCAAATTTCCCATTGTAAATTTAAACAGAAATTATACTATCGGTTCGATATTGAAATTTGGAAGTTCTAAAATTTCTGTATATAAGGAAAAAGGAAACAGAAGGGGGTTCAACGGCCCAGGAAATAAAAAATAAAAAAAAAGGAAAAGAAATAATCAAATGAAAAATATAAAGTGCGTACAATTTATATTCCACGAGTCACAACAGAGCAGCGAAGAGAACAGATATTGAAAATTAAGTCACGACGTGCAGCCACTGAACTACTAACTAAATATTATTATATCGTATTAGGAATTCCCTGGACGACCGAAAAAATCATCAAAGTTGCCGCGCTTATTGCACACCCAAACACACGCACACACAGACACCTATATATTTTACACACACATATATATATTATGTATTTGTGTGTTCAACTGTTTCTGAATGTATAGCATATATTTTGTATACTGTGTACAGCGTCAGTATGGAAAACAGAAAAAAGGGTACGTTTCAATTGCGTTTCGCATCGGATTTAACACGCAAAAAAACACTTTAGCGAAGCGTCCGTCCGTTCAAATGCAAATTGCATAATTAGTGAGCAGCGCGCAATTTACCGCATAACAACAAAAACATAAAATCGAAAAAAAAGGTAACGAAAAAACAAATAAAGCGGTGCAGAAAAAAAAAAAGAGAGTAAATGCTAATCAATTTGCCACTGCTTTGTTTGCGCGTTTAATCAATCGATAATTTAATGCAATTATTGTCTTTATTTTTGTTTATAAAGTTTTTCAAGTTTTTTCAAATTAAATTAGTTAATGGAAAATAAACACATTTTTAATTAAATTAAATTTGAAGAAATTCTTTCGCTGTTTATGATTTACTTCTAAAATTTTAATAATTTCTCCTTAAAGTTATCTAAATTTTGTTTCCATGTTTTATTGTTCAAGTGGTTTAATTAGGAAAAATCTGAATTATTAATTAAAAATTGAATTTTTTTAAGTAAAAAAATGAAAGCAATACAAGAAAACTGAAAACAAAACTATAAAACAGCATTAAAAAAAAGCAAATAATGATCCATCCAAATGGTTGAAATTTATGCGTTAACAGTCTTTGAGAATTCTTCACGTCGCTCTTGTCTTTACACGGAATAAGTTAGTGGTGTTTTTGTGCGCGAGATAGCATCATGCAGCGTGAAACGGCTTGTTTAGTAAACGCTAAAAACTAAAAACCAACTAAACGTCCTCTTTTTTTTTTTCGTTTCTCTTCACTCCCTTATCCTTCCTCTGCTTCCTCCGCTTCTGCAGTTTCTATAGCCACTTCTCTGCCCCCCTTTTTTTTTTGTTTGTGACCAGCTAAAATTATGCCGCTAAAGTAAAATTATGTAAAAAAGAGAGAGGACAGTCCTCAATCCTCAGCAACAACAGCAACAGTAAAAAAGATACGAAAAAATCAAATAAATAAAAAAATAAACTAGTGGTGGTTAGGTTCGGTTTGCCGAAGAGAATATATAGAAAAGCAGCAGAAGAGAAGCAGAGAGATGGAAATTATGTAAATGCAAGTCGACGGGGGTGCTTTGTTGGTCTGTCGCCAGGCGCCCCCCGATATCAATCAATCGTGTGTCGCGCCGCCACTGCTTATCTTCGGCTGCATCTTCGCGCGCTTACCTATTGACACAGAAATCCATCAATCAGCTGCACCGGCAGCAGCAGCAGCAGCGGCTAACCCAACTGAAGAAGTATACGATATAAGTGGTAGTAGAAGATGGTATAGTGGCACTGTAAAGGGTATAGAAAAACATGCGTTAACAAAACGACGGAATGCGCCTGACAATTACCCAAGAGGCCTAATTAATCGCGCGGGCAATCAACAACTCCACAGCGGTAACTGTATCTCTTTACTCTTTCCTTCTTTCTTCGCATTTGGATCTTCTTCTTCTACTTCGTCGTCGTCTCCTTCAAAGCAATGCTTATCAAGCTGACGATGAAGAAGACGGAAAAGTAGACTACAGAGAAGACGACGAAGAAGAAGAAGAAAAGTTTAATCCGAAAAATTCCATCTGCCGCGATCGATATAAACGCCAAAGTGCTGAGGTTCCCACAGCGGCGATATGTGTGTGGTGTTGGTGCTGAAGAAGTATAATATGTTGTACAGGAGGTTTCATGTTGTATTTAATGGTTTTCATTACTTTTTTTTTCATGATAAAAGTTTGCTAGATCTAAAGTACTGTTTTATTATGGATTAAAATGGGACTAAATGTCTTTTTTTAAATCTGAAATGTGGTTTTTCTTAAACTTTTCTTTATAGTTTTGAGAAAATTAGAGGTATTACTTTTATTTTTATTTGTTTGTAAAGAGGAATAGTTGCTTTATCGGAAATAAGAAAGAATTTTTTATAGGGTAATTTTTAAGGGTAGTTTTTTTTGTTTTAAAGTTGAGGTAATTTTTCAACCCTTAAAATATTTTTCAACTTTGACAACCTGTATCTTTTAAATTAAGTTTTTAACGAGGAAAAGTTATTTAAATAAAATGTAGAGAATTTAATAATCTATACGATTACAAGTTTTTATAACTTTTTTCAAAAAATATTTTTTTCGAAAATTTACGAAAAAAAAAATCGATTTTATTTAAAATTTTCAAAATCGTCCGATTTTTTTTAAACTTTCCTAACTTATAGACAATAAGTAAAGAAACATTTTATCTATGTAAAATTTTTTGATTTCACTTTTTGTTTTGTCAGAAAAAAAAAATATGTTTTTGTTTTTCAAAAAAAAGTGATTTTCTTCAAACATTGCTTATATTTTTAAGAAAACTTTATATTTATTTAAAGTTTTATTATGTTTTTAAAGAAGATTAGTTACTTAATTAGAAACAGGAAAGAATTTTAAAAAGTTAATTTTTAAGGGTAGTTTTGGTGTTCTAAAGTTGACCAATTTTTTCAACCCATGAATTATTTTTCAACTTTGACATCCTGTATCTTTCAAACTAAGGGCCATACAACAAAAAGTTATTTAAATAAAATGTTGAGAATTTAATTCTTTATAAGGCTACAAGTTTTTGTATTTCTTTTTCAAAAAATATTTTTTTCGAAAATTTTTGAAAAAATCAGTTTTTTTTTTCAAAATTTCAAAATCGTCCGATTTTAATCAAACTTTTCAAACTTATAGATAGTAATAAAAGAATGATTTTATTTAAGTAAAATTTTTTGATAACACTTTTAGTTTTCTCATGAAAAAATTAAATATGTTTTGGTTTTTCCAAAAAGGGATTTTCTTCAAACTTTGCTTTATATTTTTAAGAAAGTTTTAATGTTTGCTAATATTTTTATTTGTTTTCAAAAAGGTTTAGTTGCTTTATTAGAAACAGGAAAGAATATTTTAAAGAGAAAATTTTTAAGGGTAGTTTTGCTATTCTAAAGTTGACTCATTTTTCAACCCTTAAAATATTTTCCAACTTTGACCCCCTGTATCTTCTAAACTAAAGATCACACAACAAAAAAATATTTAAATAAAATGTTGATAATTAAATCCTCTATAAGGTTGCCCCAGGTAAGAATTTTTTTTTTTCGAAAAATTAATTTTTCGAAAATTTACCAAATCTGGAAATTTTAGGAAAAGTCTATTTTCAACAAATTTTCGTCACTTTACATTTACAAATTACAAAAATCAGAAAGCTCCCAATACTCTTAATGGCACCACCCTGTATACACGCTATTAAAAACGTAAAAAAAGTAAAAAACGAAGTAAACGAAGGACGCAGAAGAAGAAGAAGAAGAGAACCGGTGCGTTGTTTTATTTTTATTACACCTCTCGTCACTCGCGTCTTTAATAAGCTACCGAAAACGTGCTCAAATTTCCATTCGGACGACACCTTTGGAGAGGACATAAATTTACCTCAACAGCAGCAGAGCAGCCAGCAACAGAGCTGTTGTGTGTGTACTCTTTTGCTGCTTCTTCTTCTTCTGCTGCTGCTGCTGCTGCTTTTGCTGCTCGTTACCGGTGCGATGATTGTTAACGCTCTCTTTGGTCGTATTTCTGGTCGCGGTTATATTTCCAAGAGGACTTCTCGTGTTACTTCTTCGAAATTTACCGCTCTCGCTTTGTCTCTTCGTCATCAGCTAGTTGCGCTTCTATGTTCCTCTTTATTTGTGTTGTGCGTCGAACGAGAGCCGTTGCTCTTGCTCTGC
>JASKGO010008055.1:0-50459 GCA_030556065.1 Holobus sp. GC000080 | reverse complement strand
TAACAAATCTAAGTTCAATTAATTGTAGAAAACAATAAGAAGTGTAAAGTTTATTATTTTTAGTACTACTGCAATCAGGGCTGCACAGATATCAAATGCACTAATTAATAATACACAACTTTTAAATAATGGAGCCCTCTTCAGGAAATGAACATGTTTTGTTCCATCGCAGCCAGAGTGATCCCAGAGGGGATTCCAGACAAACCAATATAATAACTGAATCGCCCGTACCGTTAGCTGCTTCGTTAATGCATGGAAACCTTCATTTACACGATAACATACAGAATGTTATTAGGGAAATACAGCCTTTTATGGAAACTGCTCGCACCATAAGTATAGCCAATTTGATTAACCGACCAAGCCAACAGGCAAACACCAGCGCAGCTACGGAAGCCCCGTTTGTCGTTACCATTGAGAACAATGGCGAAACGACGGAGACGCAAGCGGAGAATGCGAATTCCGAGAATGGACATGAAGAGTTGCCGAATGACAATAGGGAAGTGCTGGAAAACCTGAATTTGCTGGCTCTGTACACGCCGTTCTTATTGATTCTGCTGCTGAAGGCTATGTACGACCACCAGGATGGCATCCTGCATGCCATCGTCTTGTTTGTGATATTCGCTCACACGAATTCCGTTGTGAAGAAGGAGGCTACGCAAAGGGGGCCCCGCAATTATCCGCGACTCCTCTTGGCGTTGCTCTATATTGCGTCCGCTGTAGTGATAATTTTTTACATGAATAGAGAGATTATTTATAACATTGTTTGGATGGTAGAGTTTACACTGCCGCTAACGATTTGGGACGTCTTATGGTACGTAGGTCTGACTGACCTAATTTTCAAACTGTGGACTGTAATGTTGAAGATTTTTATTACAATTTTGCCTGATTTTATAATTGCATTCCAGAGCAGAGTAAGTTTATTTGTTTTTCTTGTCTTTCGTTTAGTTTTACTTTAATAATTGTGGTTTTTTTTGTCATAGGGAAAAATTTATTTATTTGTGGAAGCTGTTTCGCAATTTTCCAGAAGCATTTTACCATACAGGATGTGGTACTATTATTACTTGTTCAGTTATCAGGGGGCTGAACAAGTTGTGGGAATCCTGCTGTTTGCAGCGCACGTTGTGGCCAAAGGATTCTGCGACAATTCCAAAATTGTACTTTTGAGGAATTCCTTTTTTAAATTGTTTCAAACTACGGTGAGTTTTTTTATTTGTCTTTTGTTTTTTGATGTTTTTTAGTTTTTAATATTTGATTTTATTTCATTTTTTTATTATCAATTATTTTAATTTTACTGATTTAATGATTGAACATTATTTATTATTTAAGAAAAAGGCACCCATCAATGAAAATGCTCTGTATACAATTGAATAATTATTTAAATTTTAAATTTATTAAATATTATGAAGGGCAATTTAATTAGGAATAATTTAGTGAAAAAAAACATTAATATCGGTTTATTAGTTTAGATTTTATCAACAAATTACTAAGATAACTTTTTTCTGCAAAAAGTGGTGCGAGTGAAGCCGATTAATACATTGCGCGCTAAGGTTAGACTCGCCAGCAGACGGTCTCGACGCGCTATGCTTATAGCTGATTCTAGTCGCGCTTGTTGCTAATGTTACGCTGTCGATGTTTGTGCCAGTTTGAGTGCTCAACTACGTCGAACGTTGTGACCGGTAACTTCGGTTGTTTACGTTATTATCACCCCCATAAGAACTTACCCTGTATAAAATCAGGAAATTGTTTAAATTTAATTTTTTTTATGATAATTAAAGGAAATTTAATTAGCAATAATTTAGTACAAAAACCATTAATATTGGTTTATTTATTTAGATTTTATAAACAAATTACTAAGATGACTTTTGGTTGCCGAAAACGTCCAATGACTAATAGTCAGAAAATAATTAATTACTTTCAAATTGCTTAGCCTAGAGCAACAATTTTAGTATCTTTTAAAAGAGAATTTAACCAGCCATTTAAATCCATTTAAATGAATTTCCATTGTTTTAAAATTTATTTATTTATTGAACGTCAATGATTTACAAAAATACGACAAAAGTAAGGTGCTATTTTCCAGAAACAAATATAACAAATAAATTTTAGTTGGCATTTTTCTTTTACATTAAAAAAGAAAGTACAATAAATAAAGTTTTAAAATTTATTAAAATATAAAACAGATTTGTTAATTACAGAAGCAAAGAGAAATTAAAATAAAATAACAGCAAATATTTTTTGTGCAAAACAAAATAAAAACAAATAAATAATGTAAAATTACCGAGTTATAAATTATTACTAAAAATGTGAATTTAATTTTTACACCATTTATACAGTTTTTCCTTCGCTAGTAGTTAATTAATTGCTAATTAAAATGTGATTTGAACTGTTTCTCAGCAATGTTTTCGTTTATTTATTTATTATATTTTCTTAGTTTTTGTTTTTATTATTTAATTTAAATGCATAGGACTCTCTATTTTCGTAATATATTATACATTGTTTTTGAAATTGTTGAATTGATGGGGATAGAATGCTCTTCTGCAGCGCTAGAAAACTAATGGTAAACTGTTGTTTTTTTTTTTTTTTTGTTCTGTTCGCCACAATTGCGCAGACAATCGGCACGTCCCCGAGCAAAGAGCAGATCCAATCGGCCGGCGAGAACTGTCCAATTTGCCACGACGAGTACAAGGTGCCCATAATGCTCGAGTGCGGCCACATCTTCTGCGAGACGTGCGTCACAATCTGGTTCGACCGGGAACAAACGTGTCCGCTATGTAGGGCCAAAATCGTGGACGATCCGTCGTGGCGCGACGGCTCTACTTCCTTCTTCGTGCAAATCTTCTAAGTAACTTCTTCTTGTTTTTTTTGCTCGACGCCCATTGAATTACTACTAATTAATGCTGTTTTTACTGTTTAACAAGCGCCAAAAACTGCGGGATTCCATTTAAATTACGTTTGGATAATATACAATATGTAAATAGTCTTTTCTCTAGGTTGTTTCTTAATATTTTCTCCATATTTTTCTTACTTTTTCTTGTGTTAAAATAATAATGTTAAGAGGAAAACCATAAGACGAGCAATTGTACTGATTGCTGCTTCCATTGTTTGTTTGTTTGTTTTTTCTTCTTCTGTCAAGCAATGGAAGAGCTCTTATCACTTTTTGAAGACTATTTTTGTATTGCTTTTTATAACAAATTCAGGTCGCCTGTTACACTGTCCACTTGTTCCTGCACACCGAAAATGGCCAGGACCGTTAGGGCGCCGGCTATTACTTCCGTTAAGCCAGCATCGTGGACCAAATAGGTCAGCAGGCCAATGCTATTGGCCGTTTCGCGCAGTTGTAACAAGTGGTCTTGGTGCTGCCCTTGCAGCACTATTTTCCTTTCACTGAAACAATTTATTATTTATAGTTTTTTGGTTCTTTTTTTTTCAGTTGAAGTAGAAATCAGTAGGAATTAATGAAAATTAGCAAACCCTCCGTCTTCCCAATGCTCCAGAGCTTCATTGTTAGCCGTGTCGTCTTCCAGTAGAGCCCTGTAGAGACCCAAGGCACCGTGCGCCACTTGTGCAGCCGTTTTACCCACGCCCATCTCCAAGCTGGCGTTAACGATGAAGACCATTTTGTACGGACGCAGATTCGCATCGGAAACGGTCTCCTCGGACTCCCTATTGGCGTCCCGGACCTTGAGTCGCGTCCGGGAGCCCGCACCGACGCTCGACTTTGAAGACATGTTTGCCACCTCTGCATTCTCTGCCTGCTCCTGCATTTCTATGTTGTCGAAGACATATGCAATGGCTGCATCACAAGACTCGTTACCGGTTTTGTACAGCGCCTAAAAGGAATTGTTTTTGTGAAAGTGAGTAGTTGCAAAGGTAAACTTACTATTTTAGCTGTTTCTGAGTCTATTCCCATTGCTAGCATCGATTCCAAAAGCTCTGAATTTGGAGTGAATGTTGAGTAATCTGAAGAACTCATTTTTGCTTATTTTATAATGATTTTCCGGGGGGTTTTCAGCTGAGGATTTAGCAGAAGCTGTTGGATCGATCAGGGCACTTGTACCTGAAACATTTCCCGCATTATTTATTGATTTTGTTTAATTATTTTTGAAAATATTGTTAACCTCGATTGCAAATTATGGAAATTCTTTGTTTTTAGTGCTGACACCTGTGGGGATTCTCAGGAATGCATTTTTTGTTTATTTGCAAACAACGCCATCTGATCTGTCAAATCTCAGGATAGGAAACTGAGCAGCAGGATCAGTGATGCTGTGCTGCTGCTACTGCTCTATATTTATGCGTTTGTTGCGTTGTGTGCAGACTTATAAAACATTAAAATAATTCATTAATTGTGCCGTTTAATAACAAATACCAGCGACAAATTAATACGTTAAAAGATTGTTGAGAACGGGGTACCTAGAATAAAGTGCCTGGCCTGCTGGAAAAGACAATAAACATGCGATTTGTGCAGTCAATTCTTAGAACGGATGATCATCGTAATAGCATTGTAATGGCAATTTTATTTTAAAATACACAGCAATCCTTGACCTGGGATAAATATACTTTTAAGTTGTTGCTGTTGGGAAAACGCGAAGACACGAAAATGCTCCAGCAGTTGTGAATATCGTTCATCGTTGAGGTGTTTCAATTGAACGCAGTGAAAAATGAAGAGTCTCAGCCAAATCCTCTATGATGTGACAGTCTTAATCTTAATAGCTGCATTGAGTTTGTTTACATTAACGAAAAGTAAGTTTTGTTTTGCGTTGTGTTTAAAATTGACTAATAAACAATTTCAATTGTTTTCTTGCAGATGTTTGTTTGGCAAAACATGCTAAAGGACTTGTTAGTGAAGGCCATGTGAAGCAGATGCAATGTGAACTGTATGATGAGACAAAATGCAGTGAGCTCAAGCGAACAAAACCCAATGAGAGCTGTTTTCAAACTGAAGAATGCTCTACGGATGAAGGAAGGACCCACGGCTGCTTTGTACTGTGGAAAATTGATAATGGCAGTGTTACCATTAAAATGAAGGTAATTTTTCTTTTATTTATTTACTTTAATTGAATTGAAAAGTAGAATTTAATTGTTTGTAATTTGATTGCTCAACAAATTTGTTATAGGGCTGCTTTATGGCTGATGAATGCAACAATTCCCAGTGTATTGATGTGACTGACGATAAGGAATTGCATTACTGCTGCTGCATGGGAAATATGTGCAATATGAACTTCACATGGGAGCCGAAACCTAAATCTTTAGTTCCAGTTGTTAAAGGTAATTCAACTTTAATTAAAACTTTATTTACTTTAACTTAATTTCTGATTCAATTTTACTTATAAAAGAAAATTTTAATTTCTTAATTATTACTTCAAAAAAAGAAGATTATTAATCTGTTGTAATGTTAATTTTAGTGGAACCGGAAATAGAAGATGATTCAACAAGTGCTTACATTTGGGGCATTTGCATCTTTGTTGTATTGACCACTTTAATGGTGGCTTTCTACATTTGTTTCTACCGAAAAAAGAACATGTTTAATGAGGTAAGCCCCATAATTTTTCAATTGCTTTATTTTACTATTTACAAATCACTTAAAAACATTTTTAAAATAATTTTTGCTTTCTGAAAATCAGTGGAATGTATGTATAATTTATTTTTCCTTATTTTTCCAAGGAATTTGTTAAATAAAATTAATTTTTGAATTGTTTTTTAGGTCCCCACAATGGAGCCTTTAAGTGTGCAGCAACCATCACCGTTATTAGGTCTGAAACCGATTCAGTTGATTGAAATCAAAGCCCGGGGGCGGTTTGGAGCTGTTTGGAAGGCGAAATTGGCCGGCGAAGAGATTGCTGTTAAGATATTTCCAGTCCAGGTAATACATTTTTCTATTTTTTCTTTTTCTTTTTACTAATTTAACAAAAAAATCCAAAGTTTTTAATATTCAAAATGTAATAAGATAATTTATTTTTTATCGTTTTAATTACTTGTTAACAGAAAGTAAAAATAATGCATTTTTAGGATAAGCAATCCTGGATCCAAGAGCAGGAAATCTTCAAGTTACCCAACATGAACCATCCGAATATCCTGCACTATATCGGCGTGGAGAAGCGCGGGGATAATCTGCAGGCGGAATTTTGGCTGATCACGGCGTACCACGACCGCGGATCTCTGTGCGATTTCCTCAAGGCGCACACTTTGACCTGGTCCGAACTGTGCAAAATCGTCGAGACGATGGCCAGAGGCCTGATGCATTTACACGAGGAGATTCCCGGCCGGCACAACGAACCGTTGAAGCCGTCGATCGCGCATCGGGACTTCAAGAGCAAAAACGTCTTGCTGAAGAACGATATGACGGCTTGCATTGCGGATTTCGGCTTGGCTCTTGTTTTCGAATCGGGGAAACCCTGTGGTGATACCCATGGACAAGTAGGCACCAGAAGGTACTTATTTTTCCTTTTTGTTTGCTTGTTTTTTGTTTGATTAATTAACGATTTTGTTTGAAATAATTGTTTTTAGGTATATGGCACCGGAAGTATTAGAAGGCGCCATAAATTTCACGCCGGATGCATTTCTGCGCATCGATATGTACGCTTGCGGACTTGTCCTGTGGGAACTGGTGTCCAGATCCATTGCACAGGACAGTCCGGTGCCGGAATACCGGCTGCCTTTCGAAGACGAAGTGGGACAGCATCCCACGCTGGAAGATATGCAGGAAAATGTTGTGCAGAGAAAGGTGCGGCCTGCCATTCCCGAAAGCTGGAGGAATCATCCTGTGAGTTTTCTTCTTTAACATTATATTTTCTAATTTTATTTTACTTTTTACTTATTCTTTACCTAATTTTTTCCTTTTATTTGATTTGTTTATTAAAGTTAAATTAATATTTCTAAAAATTGTAGGGATTGGCTGCGTTGTGCGAGACGATGGAGGAATGCTGGGATCACGATGCCGAAGCCAGATTGTCAGCTTCTTGTGTAATGGAGCGCGTCCTAAATCAAAGCAAGTATCACCATTCCTCATTGAGCATGTACATAGAAAACGAGGTTCCTCGTAGCCCAACAAAAGAGAACAGCATGTAGACAATCAGTGTTTTCTTGAATTAAAACAAGGTACTGTACTTTTTTTTTTTAATAATTTTTATTTTATTCATTTTTTCTTCAATTTCTTTTTAAATTTTAATTCAAAAATTTATTGCAAAACATTTTTCTTTTAATTTTGCTTTTTTTTAAGTATCGAATTATTTAAAACGCAAGTAACACTTTTAAAAGACACAGTGTTTGGTGTTTAGTTGTAAAATCTAAAATTGAATCTATTTAATTATCGCTTTTGTTTTTGTTTTTCGAAAATCGTTTACAGTAAACGAAGGGTTGGACTTCTTTATCAATATACCGTATTCGCAACGCAGTTAACAACTCAACTTCTTCTTCTACTACTTTTACTTCTGTAAAAGCGGATCATCTGAGTACCTAAAAACAAAAATAATAATGCGGAACGCAACCTGAACTACAGCAAAACAAAAAAAAGACTAAGTGATGTGATGTGCCAATATTAATTGATTAATAATAATAATTTAAGAGTTAAAGTTTAGAAATAATAATAATATTAATTATTATTATTACTGATTAACAAATTAACAAATAGGACTAGTAATAAGTCTAAAATTACGATGATTTTTGTTTTAAAAATTTACAAGAAATATTACTCACTTATTGACACACAAAAATGACATTGTTAACTGTTTAACAATTATTACAAATAACGTAAATGGTAAAAACTAAAATCACTAACAAAGTAAAATAGTTTAAAAGATTGATTTCTATAAATTTAAAGACTGACTGTCTAAAACTTTGGAAACAAATAGAAGTACACAAAAAAAAAAGAAGAGATGTAAAGCTATAAGTTACAAATAGTTTTTTGGCAAAGGCCTAAAGTTATTAATTTATAAATTAATCGAATTTTCTCCTATTTTTTCTTTAATTGTTTAATTTCATCATTTCTTATTTAATTAATTCTGTAGTTGTACAAATTTTAAGACCTACCTCTAAAACACATCGTTGATATTCATTAATTTTCATTAATTTATATTTTTCGGGACTTATCATTTTTTAATCTGCATATATATTTTTTTCTAATTAATCATTTAGCTTGTTAGAGTTTTTAATAATAGTAAATAATTAATTAAGACTAGAAACGAGGCAAAATTTCGAAATGAAAATAATTTCTTTGATTATTAATTATTATTAATGCCTATTTGCAATATTTTCTAATTAATTTCGGTTTTTTTATTTAATTTAATTAGTTTTCAAGAGTTGTACTTAAAAAAAAACTTATAATAGGCAATATTTGTGTGTGTTTTTTTTTTAATTATTTTATTTTATTAATAACATATCAAATAACTCAAAATATAATGCCATAGTGGTAAAATTATATAATTGAAAAATTTCCGAGCATATCTGTCGTCTGTTTTATTGAATGAAAGAATGTTTTTTACTTTTTTTAATTACTTAAAAAATGAATTATTTAAATTTTTTATTTTAATTTCAAATGAAATAAAAATAGAGTTTCATTTAAAGTTAAAATAATCTAAAAAATGAAATAATTTAATTTTTAACTGATTAAAAAAAGTAAAAAATGAAAAGAAATAAGTATTTTATTACATAGTGTTATGTAAAATTAAGTAAAAGTAAAGAAAAAAAGAGTAATTTAGTTGTTACTGTAGGCACTTAACACTTTTAGAATTGGCCGATTGATTCGTTCTGGCAAATTGTTGGAGTAGACAAAGTCAACGTGACCATACTGTAAAGTTTGGAAAGTCTGTTTTTGCTGTGTACTGTTTGATATGATTTTAAAGAAATTTAAACAGTCCTGAAATTTAACAAGAAAACATTTTTTCATTATTTAATTTTAAGTTTTGAATTAATCAAGAGTTGAAATATTTGTTAATTTGCAGTTTTTACCTTATAGGAAGCAACTTTATCGTTAACGCCAGCCATTATGTGCATCGAATTGTTAATTTTTTCCAGTGGATACTGCGGCGGTCGATCCGAATTGTAATATTGCTGATTTAATTTCTTCCCGTAATCGTAATAAGTTAACTGGCCATCGTTATTTAATAATTGCGCATAGTGACTGAAAGTTTTCACGGACATTCCGCCGAAAGATTGACCGACCATTATTGGCGCTTGCTCCTGAAAAACAAAAACAAAATTATTAGTTTACTTTTTGCTTTAGAAAAAAAAAAGTACTAAAAAAGTATTACCCAATCGATTAATTTTAATTTGTGTCCACCCATTACATACATGAGAACTATTTGGCAAAAGAGAATACCGATGGGTTGATGGGTGCAAAAAGCTTGCGCTAATTTGTGCAAAATTCCATGGCGGGGAATTATTTCCGTAAGCGGTGTGTCTTTTATTAAATTCTGAAAACGAAAAGTAAAATAAAATTGAAAATTAAAATAAAAAGTAAATAGTTTCTTACATAATATAAAACAACGAGAGGTGCTAAGGGTTTATTAACCGGATTTGAATGTTCCATGAAAATTGCCGGGGCCATTAAAATAAATTTGCGCACAAATTGTTGCGAATGGTCCGATCTGGCTGAAGAATAAATGGCAGCGGCAATTCCGCCCATCGAGTGAGCGATATAAGTAACTTGTTCTGCTTTCGTTTGGTTTATCACTAAATCAATCTGAGCTGGCAGGTCGTAAATGCCCATTTCGTGGAATGTAAAGTTCCAATATTGATCGTAATCCCTGTCGGGATTTAAAGTCTTGTGTTTTCTCGAGTAATACGATCCCCGGAAGTTGCCCAACCAAATGTCGTAGCCTTCGTTCCAAAGCGAAATTCCTAAAGATTTATTCTTTTTTAATTTAAAATTGTCAATTAGATGTTTTCTTTTTATTTATGTTTATTTTTAATTAATAATTTCAAAAGAAAATGATAAATTATTAAATTAGAAACATTGCCTGATGTTTTTTTTAAGAACTTTAAATGCTGTTGAAGAATCAATTTGTTATTGTAGTAATTAAAAGGATTGAAAAGGATTGCAGAAATGTTAAAAAGAATTTTAATAGGAAATTTAAAGGCTAAACATGGCTAAACCTCTAAATATTTTAGATTTTAGTGCAAAATAGATCTTAAAAATGTGGAAAATTTATAAAGATAGTATATTTTGCATTGCTAATTAAGTGATTACTTATATAATCGTTTTTTTTTTACTTTTTAAAATTATTTTTTAAGCATTTTTTTAAATGAGTTTTAATAGATTAGGTAACTTTTTGATTAAAATAAAGAAACTCTTCTTTATCATCTCAAAAGCGGAAATTTTAACGATTTTAGTGACTTATTTAAGTTTTTTTTTTTTTATTAAAAATGTAATATAGAAATTCAGCTAATGAATTAAAACAGAATTAATTTTTAAAAGCAGCTAATAAATTGGTTTAAGAGCAATTAAATTAAAAATAATAATTAAACGATAAGAAAAGTAAGCAAAACTTACCCAAAGAGACATTTCTTTTATCAACAAACAAAGAACAAGTTGCTGTGGCAGGATGCTGCAGGAATACAACCCCTTTAGGGTTTTCGCGAACGATATTAAAAACAGTTAAAATGTATCCATCATCTGTTTCCACTTCATACGCTTTTACATTGTATCCATATTGACTTACTAACTCCGGCTTTAAATTGTAAAATTATTAATTTACATTGAAAATTAAGTAAAAAAAGGTATTACCATTTCAGCATTAACATCCGGATTGTAAAAGCACTTGGAACTGATTTGAATAATAGCATAACTGAACAAATTGCTGCAAACATTCTTTTTTTGCGCTTCAATTAAAGTAAAGTAATTTCCGCCCAGGTAAAAAACAGCAAACACAAAAACGGCAAACTTCATTTTTACTTAAATATTTTCAATTTTCCATTTGAAACAAAAAGTCACTTGAAAGTCCGCTGTATATATATTCATTTGAGAGATATAAAAAAAAATAAAAATAAATGCGATTCATACTTTATCTATTCAAATTCAAAAATTTATTGCAATAATGTGCGTGTTTTCAAAAACGGAATTTTTTTAGTTTTAATACAGGCCACACGATAAGGAAGTACCAAAAAGTAAAAATGAAAATAACAAACAGTGAAAATACAAACAACTTTTACGACCCCTTTGCAGACTTTTCGCACTCATAAAATAAATAATTTCAATTTCTGCTATAGCAGTTGGTCGTCGCCGAACTGAAAGAAAACACCACATGGCAATTTACAAATACCTAGATATTGTCAATTAAAGGGAAAACTATTTTTAAACAGAACATTATTTCATTATGTTAACTGCCGTTCAATATAGTAATTATTTCATCGTTAGTGAACACCGAACACCGAACACGTTTTACTAAATCATGCTGAATCCACGAGGAAGTCAATCAGCAATTAAGTGGTATTGAAGTTCAAAATTCATTGCCATTTTTTAATTATTTTTGTTTTTTGATGTGTGTATTTTTTTATAAAGAGTACATTTTTAGCATCACACACTTTTATTGTGTTTTTGTAGTTTTTTTACAAGGTAGCAATAGTAATCATAGTCCAACAATTTAATTACTCTTACAGTGTATTACACAGTATTTCAATCAGCAATCTTATCAATTGTTTTTTTTTTTTTTGCAGTTTTGATTTTAAGTTTAATCCTTTCAATTGATCGATTAAATTAGAAATTTAAATAATTATAACTTTCATGTTTGTTGACCGCTTGTAAGGCCCACATTATCAGCGGCGCTTTGTTGATTTGTAGTTGCAGTTGATCTAGTCACAGACTCCGGGAAATACAATCTGAACGATATCACCGAGAAGAGTCCAGTGATTGCCACCAAGCCCACTGTGGCAGTTAGTGTAAATAATTGCGGATATTGATACCTGAAAACAGTTCTTTTTTTAATTGTTTACTTTTTAAAGAAAGTTAATTTTCAAATTTTCAATTAAAAGAACTAAATTTCCAAATTTTCTTTATAAAAAAAAAACTTCAAATCGGAATTTAAGAAGTTATTATTGTAATTAAATAAATAATTATTTTTTAAATTTCCTTTTTAAAATGATTATTATTTTTTTAATTAAATTAATAATTTTTATAATTTCAATTTGAAAATTTAGTTTTTTAACTAGAAAATTTATCATTTTAAATAGAAAATTAAGTTTTTTTAAAGAGAAAATTTAAAGATAAGAAAAATTACCTAAAGTACCAAGCAGAACTTAAAGAACAGCTAACAGTGGCGACCAGGAGGTTTCCCAAATCCCAATCCCTCTGTATATTATTGTTGTTATTGTTGCTCAGAGCAGGATTCGAATTATCGCCACCGGCGCCAACGTTTTCATTGTTTGCATTCCTCCGCTGATGAATCAAACAGTGAACGACACAATTATCAAATATGCCGTAGCTTTGCAACGTTTCGCTATCGCGCTGCAGGACTTGTCCATTAAAAATCAATCTGACCAGTTTATTTGAAGACATCTCCATTTGAAAATGTCGTCTAAATTAAAAAAGAAAACTTTTAAATTAGTTTTGTTTTTTTTACTAAATTTGCAGTAGAGGGATTATTTTTAACATTGTTACCTTTTAAAATCACCAAGTTGCTCCTTTAAATCGCCATCGACGATTTTCAAATCATCATTTAAATATTTTAATTTAATTGTTATTAATTGCGTACTACTTTCAGTCGTACAATCGTCCGTTTCTTGTAATTCTTGCACAGACTCAGTCTCTCTTTCAACTGTTTCATTATCTAAACACACATTAAAAAAAGTTTATTAACTAATTAATTAAGAAAAAAAATTAAGTGAAATTAGTATTTAAAAGGATTACTTTGTCCTTCCAAATATTGCAATCTCCTCCTTCTTATAATGCTAGTTTCATCTACATCCATAGCTCTGATTATCTCCACTGGGCCAGAATCACCTTCGATTTCAGTTGCAGCATCTGCAACGGATCCTTCAATCCTTTCAGCCTCTTCTGAATTTGTATTTGTGCTGCTCAAATCAGCAGTTCCCTCTGAAATTGTACTGGACTCGGTGTAACTAGTTAATCTTTGATTTCGATTGATTCTTCTATGATTCAATAAGTAGACTGTGCCCCCATTTATACTATGTCTAATATCTGTTGTCATCCAAGCCACAATTACTGGAAATTGCAAAAAAATGGTGAAAATTTAAGCACAGAAATGACGAAAAAGTTTGGAAAAAGTAGAGCACTTAATTCATGTTTATTTATACTTACCAACTACACTTATAATGGCAATAATAATCAAGTTTATTACGTCGTCTCCTAATCCTTCAATCATTGACATTTTTGTCAATTAATTATTAACTTTCTAGACGTCTTAAACTGTTTTTTTTTAAGATAAAAATTAAAGCTTTTTCAGAGGCATAATTTTCCTTCCTTTTGTGAAAAAAAAAATGGAAAAAACATACAGTTTTCAACGATTTTTTGTACCGTTTTCAGTGTAAATCGATTGACGGATTGTTGCTCTTTACTTTGATGACCTTTGAATTAATTGTACTTTTTAAAACAATGCAATAATGCTTAATTATTGTGTAAAAGTTTTCCAATCTTTGCAGCACACATCACACAGGAAACTTGTTTTCTAATGTTTCTGTCAGTTTGCAGTCATTGCTGTCAGTTTTAAATTGTCGTCAGTCGTCAGAAAAAAATTGTTTTTAGGTTATAATAAATAATTCATTTGTTTAGCGGTTTTTAATTAATTAATTAATTAGCAATTTAAAGAGAAAACTACAATGAAATCGTCAATGAAGTCGAAGCAGAAGTCGAAGAAATCGACGCGCGATAAAGAGAAACGTAAATCGCAAAATAATAACACTGCCAAAGCTGAAAATGTAACACCACAACCAGAAAATTCTATTCCACAACTTGTAAGTTGCAATTATTGCCGCTTTTATTATTGGTAATCTTGGAAAATTGCAGGAAAGTAACTTGCAGAAATATGCAGGATTAGGAAAAGACTCAGTTTTTAATTATGCGGAGCAAACTTTAGATGATCATGTCAGTGGTGAAGTTTGTGCAGGATTAGCTGAAGATCTAAGTTATAAATTAAGACTTATTATTCATGTAAGCCTTTAATTAATCAAATTCTTTAATTTTAATTTATTGATTAATAATTAATAATGTTTTTAATGTTTAGGAAAGTGTTGTAAAAGCCAGATTGACCTGTAGAAATTCCCTAAGAGGCAGCAACATTGAAGCAAATTTAAAAAATCTTCAAGTGGATAATATTTATGGTGCTAGCAACAAAAGCAGCTTTGTTCCTTTTACAGATCAAAATTTATTCTATTTGGATGTAAGTTTTAATTCTTTTTTTACCCAAAAAACGACTTTTTTCAACCAAAAAATGTTTTTTCAGGATTCAGTTATTAACCTGATTCAAATATCTGAAGAAGTTAGTTCTTTTGTACAACCAGGAGCTATAAAACTAACAAAGAAGTGCTTGCAAACAGGCACCACTGCATCAGTTGATGAAAACCTGAGGAAATACTACGAAAAAGTCTGTGCTTTGGTTAGCACAAATGGGAAAAACTTGAAGAGAATGCTTCAAGATGTCTCAACAAATAAATTTCTAGGTCCTATTGTCAACTGGTTTTATCGTTTTTGTCTTCTGCAGTTAAACAGAAGGATTACCAGTGGGCAACCATTGAATAAAAATGTTCTTTTGTTGTTGCAAGCACTGGAAATGAATCCATTGGCTAAACAAATGGTTTCAGAACAAGAGGTTTGAAGCTATTTTTATAACTATTCATTATATTTTATAGAAATTGATAACTTTTCATGTTAATTTTATTGCTTTTGTTTGCAGATTTTAATAGTTTTTAAATTAATTTACAATCTACTGGTGTCGCAATTAGATCCGCCGTTATTTGAGGAGCATTTACGCTCTTTGCGGATGCTCTGCGCAAGGAATTCCTTGCAAAAATTGGTTATTGGCAAACTGAGGGAGCTGCATTGCAAAAATACAGCGCTGGTGGTTTCGATTGCCGTCGCTATCAGTCCGGAAGTCGTTGCCAGGACAGTTCCGGATGTTTTATTAATGTATTTAGTGAGTATCGAAGAGATAGTTTCAGTTTCAACTGAAAGTACTCCTAATATGAAGCTGACAATGCGCAATGAAGTTGTTAAGAACTTACTGGTAAGTTTTCCTTTTTTCTTTCTCAATTATTTTGTTTTTCTTAATTAAATGTTTAAAATGTTTTATTTCAGCTCGCTTTTAATATTATTTATGAAAATAATATAAAACACAAGTTAAACAATGAGTTGCACTGTGTATTAGGACAAGCAATGGTTCCTCTCTACAAACCGAAGAAAAGCACTATTAAACGTAAGAATTTAAATTGTTTTCAATTTTGCAGGTTTGCAGAAGTAAATCGTTTTTGCTTTTTAGAAGAAAAACAGGAACTGCTTATAGAGCACAACAAATTGTCGTTTAAGACCAGAAGAAAATTAGCGACTAATAAATCGACTAGTTCATTCAACATGGATAATTTATTTGAAGAACCGTTTGTTGTTATTGGCAAAAGGAGTAATTTTTTTGCCTTTAAAAAAAGCGGTTTAAATTTAAAAAATCAATGCCTGGATCATAGTTTGCTAAGTGTTCTCATTTAGATATTATTAATTATTATTTAATGCTCTATTTTTTTAGTAGTTTTCGTTTTTTACCAGTTTTTTTTTTTAAATTAAATATTTGAATAAAATACTTTTTGAAATTTTAAAATTAATATCTCAATATGCAACCAATTTTGCTCTTATTAAACATGTCTAAATGTAAGGTTAGATTAGGTAACTTCGAGAAAAATCGAAGTGATTTTAATTATTGATTGATTTTTCTTAGAATCAGCTAAATCCGCTTAATCAATCGGAATTCGGAACGCAAAGAGTCAAGGTAACACACAAAACAATTAACAATATTACCACTTTGAAGCTTTTGCTTGTTTTTTATTTCACGAAAAAAGAACCACAAAATTCCATTATGGCGTAATAGCGAGCCTTTAATATTATCAGCATTCCAAGATAACGAAGATAAGAAATAGGAAATATGTCCAGCATTCCCACTAGTTCTTCGCGTCCAGCTATTCTTTAAAGAAAATCTGTAAGACATCCAATTGTATTGTGTTCTTCAAACGAAAAAAGACAACATGCCGAAATACTATGAGGAAACCACTACTTTTAAGTATACATGGGAACAAGTTGCTAAAGCTTTCTGGCTGCGATATCCCAATCCAAGCAGGTATAATGCATTTCTATTTGTTTAGTAATTAATTAATTGTGATTGTGTAATTTTAGTGGTCATGTTTTGACTGAAGATACAGTGCTTAGAGAAGTACATCCTGGCGGATATTTGATTTCTAAAAGACTGCTCAGTAAGACGAATACTCCACCGAAATGGGCTAGGAATTTTGTGGGCAGTAATCAGGTGTTCATTGTGGAGGAATCGCATGTAGATCCGATGAATAAAACCCTAACAACTTATACTAGGAATTTGGGATATGCCAAAGTTTTGGTAAATTCTTTTTCTTTTTCAATTTCTTTTCGTTATTAATGAATTTCTTTTTGTTTTTAATTTAATTTTTTAATTTCTTTCCTTTTTTATTTAATTTCTTTTTGTTTTTATTTGAATTTTTTAATTTCCTTTGGAAATTGCATTTGTTTTATATTTGTTTTCAGAGTATAGTGGAAAAAGTGACCTACAAGGAAAGCAAAACTCAGCCTGGATTTACTATTGCAGTAAGATCTGCTTGGATTGATTCGCAAGTCAAAGGTTTGAGTCGTGCAATTCGAGCTTTTGGATATGAAAGATTCAAAAAGAATTGCCATAAAATGGTAAGTGCTTTTTAAATTATTTTTTTAATTAAAATTTTAAATAGATAAATCACTTTTTATTACGTTGTTAATTTAATTGATAAATTTTGAAAAAGGTAAATGGTTTTAATTACGTACTGAACAACTTGTACAATCCTGGGCCAGCTGTACAAGCCGCGACAAATTTAACAGTGTCCACCGGAACGAAACTTAAAGATGCAGCAAAGAAAACGTCTGAATTGGCTAAAGCAAAAGCAGCACCTATTTATGCATCACTGCATCCTAATCAGTCTTAAGACTCTTCTAATAACCTCTTTTATTGGCAACTTTTCGATTTTCTGGTTTCTTATTTGTTAATAATGAAACATAATTGTTTTTTTTTCTACCACTGTAATATTAAAAGTTTGCAAAACGAATTTAGCATAGCACTAAACTGCCAAACAACTGCATAATCTGTTTGAAAGTTTAAAACTATCTTTTTATAGTAATTTAATTTATTTGATTTTTAATAATAATTAAAAATTAAAACTAAAAAAAGATGTAAAAAGTAGGCATTTAATGGATGAAGAATTTTTCTAGATGTGCTACATCCATTCCATTTCGCTTTCAGATGTTTCTTCTTGTTTTTAGTAGACATAATAGATGTAAATAAAATATATATTTGTTAATTACCTAATTAATAATTAATTGAGAAGATATTAATATTACTGTTTAAGTGGACATTATTGTAAATAATCTAAGAAATTAAATTGTGAAATTGAAAGATTTCAAATGATGAACCCATTGGCAGAAACTGAAAAAAATAATCATCAAATTTCTTTAAGGAAAGCAACCAAATTGTTCGGACTTAAAGAATTTTTGTTTGAGATTTTTTTTTATTGATTAATTAAGAGATAATTGATTAAATAATTAATTAATTAATGATGAAATTAGGTGTTAAGGTAAAGAGTAATTTCTAATTACTTATGATATTTGAAGATGTTCATTGCTGTTTAAGCTTGGGATAAGCGTAATTGTAATTTTAAATCTAAAAAAAGTCTAGTCTAGAAACTGATGGAGTTTAATTGCTATGGTATAAGCCATAAGGTTTAAAATTTAATTTACATTTTTAAAGCTTAAAATAATACGAAAAATTGTATTGGAAATTTAATTTCAAAAATAAAGTATAGACTAGTTAATTGTTCAAATATTTATAACCCTTTTCTTCTTTTATTTTTAAATCTTCGTGTTATTTCCATTTTCATTGCACTTTTTCCCTCCCAATGATTGATTTTCTTTTTGTTTTCTGCAACATTTTTAACATTTACAGAGTTTATTTAATGAAAGAATAACTTTTCAAAGTTCCAACTTAATAAAACTTTATTTTTTTAATACTTTTTGAAGCGTGTTTAAGCTTTTAAAGACATTTTTTAATGCCTTTGTTGGATGTACGGCGAAATTAACTTTAAAACTTTTAATTTTCATTATTCAATTACTTAAAGCAGATAATTTATTTCAAAAATAAACACTAATAATCTCTTAATTTACCACTTTAATTGCACTTTTATCCAATGATTACTTTCCTTTTTTTTCTTGCAATTTTTTTTTAACATTTACCGAATTTATTTAAAAAGGACAAGTTTTTAAAGTGCAAGAATAATTAAACTTTATTTTTGTATAGTTTTTGAAGGGCATTTTAAGCTTTTAAAAGAAAATTATAAGAGTCCTTACAGAGAGGACAACAAAATAAACTTTAAAACTTTAATTTTCAAGCAAATAAACAACTTTTCCAATATAAATATTTAATAAATTCAAACTTTTGTTATTCAATAACTAATAACAGATCAATTACTTAAAAAAACTCACTTTAAAACTCTTAATTTTTATAAAAATTAAAAAGCTTTTAGCACTTTAAATATTATTTTAGAATTAAAAAGTAAAAAAGGCGCAAAGTGTGCGCACATTGGTCGGCCATTTTGAATTTTTGGAGCGCGCGCCGCATTCCGCAAATACTTTTTTTTTTAATTTAAATAAAAGCAAATCGGAGCTCATTATCATTCATAACTTACTACACGCTAGTTACTTTCGAGGTCAAGAACAGTTCCCGCAGTGTTGGCTTAACAACAGCCAATTAAGTGAGCAGTAGTGGACAATACAAATGAGCAAAACAAACACCGCTCTTTGCGTAAACAAATTAAACAATAATAAAGTGTTGGTTTTTCCAAAATCTATTGGAAATATATTTTTTTTTCAACGTTTTAAACAAGTTTTCTAAGCAACTGGTCATTTAGTAGACCATACTGAATCTCTATGGAATCTATTAATAAATATAACTAACCTCTTAGTGCGCTTTTAGAGGTTACCACTGAGGAATTTTTTTTATATTTTTCGAATTTTCCGCGAATAAAAACATTTAATGTTTATTTAGCATTAAAAAAACAGATGCCAATTACGTAATAATTTACGCTGAGCCCAAAGCAAATTATTTAATTGTCATAAATGTTGGGAAAATAGAATGCTGTTGACGCTGCGTCGCTTATCTTTTAATCAATAATTTTGTTGTTGTCGGTGGGAAAAAGCGGAAAAGCTGCGCGAAAATGTTGTCCTGGAAAGCATTTCAAAGGTTTGTTTGAAGGAATTTTATTAATTTTTTCTGTTAATAATTTAATTAATGTTTTAGGATTTTATTAGCCGAAAATTTTCTTAGGAAAAATGTTTCTGCTGCAGCAACAATAAAATTGTTTTCTACGTTGAGAAATGATGAAAAATCGGATAAGCAACAAAAGTTTCGAAAGTATGTTTTATTTGGAGGATTATTTTCCACTTTTATAGCTTATGAATTTTACAGTAAGTTTGTTTTTTAATTGATTTTAATAATTATTAATTACTTTTTTTATTTATCATGTTTTTTTTCTTCGAATTTTCAAAAATTTCAAAGAACGCAAAACTCAGAAAACTTTTTCTGAAGGGAAAGTTCGACAAGCTTTGCAAATTAACAATTCCAAGCAAATCGAACCGGGGAAATTTGTTGAGGGACTTCCTACTTATAAAATGCAGGAAATTGAGCAACACACCGAGAGGTAAAAACTTTTAAAACTTTTACACCCTGTATATTGCCGGCTAATTATTTAAGTGACTAATTTGTTTGTTATTTGTAAAGGTAATTTAATTATCTTTAATTTGGTGGTAAAATAATTTAGAAATGTCCAATAGTTTACGAGTGATTAAATATTGTTTATGCCCCCGATTCATCGGTAGGTCATCAGGTATAGAGGGAGTCGTAATTAATTAATTACTATTAAACTAATTTCTTTACAACAGCAATTATGGTATCGTTTTAAAGGGTTTTAAGCAAGCAATCCGAATAATTAATAATAATGCCACTTTAAAATTTTTCATATCTCATTTATTTAAATTATAACTTTGACACCCTGTATATCGTTGGGAAAATGTTTAATTAATAATTATTTTAGATAGAATAAAAGATAATTTAATTTTCTTTAATTTGTTGGTAAAAGCATTAAGATCGGACTTATTGTTTACAAGTAATTAACAATTGTTTATGCCCACAATTTATTGGTAGGCCTCCGGATATAAAAGGATTCGTAATTAATTAATTACCATTGAACTAATTATCGTACAACATCAATTAGGGCATTGTTTTAAAGGGTATTAGATAAGCCATCCGAATAATTAATAATAATGCCACTTTAAAATTTTTCATATCTCATTTATTTAAATTATTACTTTGACACCCTCTATATCATTGGTTAAATGTTTAATTAATAATTATTTTGGATATAATTAAAGATAATTTAAATGACTTTAATTTGGTGGTAATATCATTAAGATTGGTCTAATAGTTTACTAGTAATTAACAATTGTTTATGCCCCCGATTTATCGGTTGGGCACCGGATATAGGAACACTTTCAGTTTCAGTTTAAACTAATTTTTTATTGATTAAAATTAGTTAAAAAACTAATAAATAAAGTAAATTGTTAATTGAATTAATTAATTTAAATATAAATAATAATAAAATTTAAAAAAACAGGTCGAAAAAAGTATGGGTAACTTATAAACGTGGCGTTTACGATATAACCGACTTCTTGGACCAGCATCCCGGTGGTGATCAAATAATGATAGCAGCCGGAAGTTCGGTGGAGCCCTTTTGGATGCTCTACGCGGTCCATCTGCAGAATCCCCAAATTCACCAAATGTTGGAATCGATGCGCATCGGAAATGTAGACGAGGAGGAAGCCGAGCAATTTTCCAAAGGGGAAAATTCAATGGATCCATACAGTGCGGATCCTCCGAGGCACAAAATCCTTAAGCCTGCTTCAGTGAGACCATTCAATGCGGAAACTCCTGCTAACTTACTAGTGGATAACTTTATTACACCAAAGTTAGTTGAAAAAGTTTTGCAAATAATTTCTGAATTCGTTTAAATTACATTTTTTTTTAAGAACGCAGTAATCAAAAATTAATTAATTAATTAAACTTTTTAGTGAGCTTTTTTACGTTAGAAACCATTTACCGGTTCCGGAAATTGATCCGAAAACTTACGAGCTAGAAGTGGAATGCGAAGGACGTGATATTTCGAAGAATTTCACTTTGGAAGAGCTAAAAAAGTTTCCAAAGCATAGCGTAACGGTTGCCATAATGTGTGCCGGCAATCGAAGAAGCGAAATGACTCAAGTGAAAGCAGTTAAAGGACTCGATTGGAAAAACGGAGCCATCGGAAACGCTGTTTGGACTGGAGCGCTTTTAGTTGATGTCTTAAAAGCTGCTGGAATTACTGATGACGGCCAATTTCAACATATTCAGGTTTTTATTAATTAAATTTCTCATTTATTGATTTTTTTAGTTAGAAAATTTTAATTTAAAAAAAAGCATTAAATAATTAGTAAAATTGAATTAGTTTGAAGGCAATGATAGAGATTCAACTTCAGCACCTTACGGAGCTTCGATACCAATTTGGAAAGCTTTCGAAAAGCGATGCGACGTGATTTTAGCTTATGAAATGAATGGAAAACCCATTCCCAGAGACCACGGTTTTCCAATTAGAGTAATTGTGCCTGGTGTAGTTGGCGCAAGGAATGTCAAATGGCTCGGAAGGATTGTTTTGTCGAAAAACGAATCAAATTCGCATTGGCAACAAAACGATTACAAAGGATTCTCGCCAAGTACCGATTGGGATACTGTTGATTTTAAAAAGAGTCCTGCCATTCAAGAATTGCCAGTTATTTCTTCGATTTGCAAGCCTTCGGATGGAGAAACTGTTAAAGTGATTGATGGATATATTACAGTCCAAGGATATGCTTATTCAGGTGGAGGACAGAAGATTGTACGGATTGACGTGACTGCTGATGAAGGCAAGTCATGGATTGTTGCTAATATTGAGCAACAAGATCAATCTGAACCTCCTCAGCATTACGGATGGACTTTATGGACTGCTAAAGTTCCAGTGGAAAGGAATCAAAAATCGGTGCGGTTTTTGCGTTTTTTTCTTTTATTTTGTTTTATTATTTTTTTATTTTTTATTTCCTCTTGTTAATTGTTGTCTTTTTAGGTAACACTGTGGGCTAAAGCTGTTGATTCTAATTACAATACGCAGCCGGAATCTTTTCAAAATATTTGGAATCTCAGAGGAGTGCTCAGCAATGCGTACCATCGGGTAAAAGTGCAATTAAAGTGGTGAAAAATGGTAAATTGAGAGATTATAACTGAGAATTTTTTGAAGTAATTGATCTGTTATTAGTTATTGAATAACAAAAGTTTAAATTTATTAAATATTTATATTGGAAAAGTTGTTTATTTGCTTGAAAATTAAAGTTTTAAAGTTTATTTTGTTGTCCTCTCTGTAAAGACATTTAAAATTTTCTTTTAAAAGCTTAAAATGCCCTTCAAAAACTATACAAAAATTAAGTTTTATTACTCTTGGGTATTTTAAATTTGTTCGTTTTTAAATAAATTCGGTAAATGTTAAAAAAAAAACTTGCAAGATATAAAAAGGAACTTTTAAAAAACTTTTAAAAACTCTTTTTAACTCTTGAAAACCATAAAATATTATTGTTTTATATTTATTTATCTTTGTATTATCAGTATTTCAACAAATAAACTCTTTAAATGTTAATAATTAACACAAAAAAACCGAAAGCAAAGTTTAAAAGTTTAAAACGACTTTCATTTGACTTTCAAACAACTTGAAGACTGTGAAAGGGGGAAAACCGTCGGAAAAGTTAACGCTGTCAAATGTCTTTGACTTTTGTTTTCCACCAGCAGTCAGTTCGTCGCTCTTAAAACAATCACACAATTATTTTTTATAAATTAATCGAAAACGAAGATAAAAACAGCAAAAACAATGTTGAAAAATTGAGGCCACATATGATGCCCTTATCCTCCTTAAGAATAGAATGGGCGGCTGTATAGGAATCACACGTAGCCGAAGTGGGGCCATCGATGAATCCTCAGGGTCGATATCGAGGCCTAATTCAGGTAAGAAAAAAATAAAACCACACTTCGCCCACAATATTCGATACCCTTCACGTTTTCAACAATACAAAACACACAGGTAGTACACGTAAGAATCACCCGTTGTGCCATGAAACGATCCGATGGAAGTCCGATGTGCCATTGACTGAGGGACAGTTGCGAAGCAAAAGAGATGAGTTCTGGGACACTGCTCCGGCTTTCGAGGGCCGCAAGGAAATCTGGGATGCACTGAGAGCGGCTGCAATTGCTGCCGAAGCGGTCGACTACGAAATGGCGCAGGCGATTTTAGATGGTGCTGGCATTTCGGTGCCCAATGGATATTTAACGGAATGTTACGATGAATTAGGAGCTAGATACTTGGTTCCTATCTACTGCCTTAGCTATCCCATAAATATTGTGAAGGAGGATAACGGACGCGACTCGCCAGCGGATTATTCCGAGCCAGTGGACGGCGGCATCGAAACTACTTTGAAGTTACGACTGTCACATAATTGCACTGATGTTAAATTGCTAGTTTACACTACCGATACAGTGGGGATTTGTAAAAAGAAGCTGCAGGTATTTTAATTAGTAATATTTTTATTTAATTTGATATAAAATAATCATTATTTAATGTTTTATTAATTTTTTTTTTTGGTGTTTTTTAGAGTCAAGAAGGAATTGAGTCGTCAAGGCAAAGATGGTTCTTTGGGGGCAAACTCTTAGGTGATAAGTTACACGTGGAAGAAGCCAAAATACCCACTGGTTACATAGTGCAAGTTATAGTGAATATGGAGGAGTTTAACAAATCGTTATGAGAGTCGGAGTATTCCTGGTAAGTCGCCTTATTTCCTTTTTTTTTTACTCCTTTTTCATCAAATTTTGATATTTTTTTAATTGCAAGTTAATTAATCTTTATTTACTGGGTTCCCAAGGGTCCTATCAAATATTCAGCGTGTTACCTTGGACCCAAGGAGATAAAATTAAAAAAGTTAAAAACAGTTAGGCATTAAAATTACAGTGCAAAGTGTGTAAGTGTTACTTTAACTTTTAAAAATTATAAGAAAAACTAAAAAAAAAAATATAAATTGAAACAAAGTGAGTGATGAGCACCGAACACATAATTTTCACGGTTTTTCCAACAGCGATTTATAATTGTCACGCATTTTTCTGATATTGCAAGGCTAAACGAAACAAAAGCAAACAAAAACAACAACAACAAAAAACTGCGATTTTTAAAATTTAGCATTTATTTAAAATTACAAATCTACAAAGCATTTATTTCTATAATGTTAAATTTAGTTCTTACATTTAAAAATTAATGATTAATAATTTTTTATACCGTATTTTACACGAAAAACCACTCATTTTTCTCTATCAATGAATTTTTTTTAATGCGATTCATTTGTTAATTTTGTTTTTCGATTATTTTTTTTTTTTGGTTCATTAGTCAAGTGATTAATTTTACTAATTGATAATTTAATTATATGACGCTATTGTTTGTTGTTAAAAATTTATAATTCTTAGAGTTTAACTACCGACTGAACACTTAACTTTCCGCAATAACTATTTTTCTTTTAATTTTATTGTTTTAGATTTAACTTCTTTTTTTTTTTTTTCATTAAGTGAATAGTAAAATTGCAAATTTGGAGTGTGAATAGTATGCAAAATTTAGCTAATTATTTTTAATTTCTGGCAGGGAAAGCAGAACAACAAAAAACAAATTACAAATATTTTAATGAATGATAAAAAAAATGAAAATTTTTGAGCACTCCATTTGCATAAACCATAAATAGTAATTAATTAACATTTAATATTTTGCAATATTAGTAAATACTCTTTTGTTTCCATGACCATCGATTATTATTATTAGTTTTCGTAATTAATTAATTAATTTTTACGGTTGTTGTTTTTTTTTTTATTAAGTGATTTATATTGCTTTGTGATTATTTCATAAATAATTGATGAAAATAATTGTTTCAAAAGTGCAATCTGACAACGATTTAATTTACTTTTTCTTTTTGCATATTTTAAAAATAATTTCATTAATTTCATTTAGTTCTTTGTTCTGTTTTTTTTTTTTATTAATTACTTTTTTTGTTTTTAATTTCAATTTTCTAATTTTTCTACGATCACAATAAAACTTTGTTAAAGTTGATTTTGCTATTTATCGATTCGTTTATAAATAATTTCGTGCAGCGCATTTTCATATCGTGTCACACTCAGGTTGTTTATATAATTGTTGTTTTGTGTAAAAGTAGAAAAAGTAAAAAAGTAAAAAAATGGTTCCCCAAAGGGAAAACTCACACGATATACGAGTACTATACAACTACATGAACAAAAACAGCATAAAAAACAAAACTTTTTACACTGATTACTCATAAAATTATTATTGTAATTAGTAAATAATAACGAAGAGAAGAAACAAAAGTAGAGACACGAGTGACATAAAAAAAAAATCAATTATTATAAATTAATTTACAAAATTTCTAAATTTCTAAGAAAGAAACAGAATTAGAAATGAATTAAAGGGACGAAAAGAAAGTACTCTAAAAATCACTAATGTAAATGTGGGGCTGATTGAATGATGCATAATAATAATTAAATTAAAAAAAGGTTATTATTAAATAATAAATGCTAATGGTATAATGTACATGAAATATTGATTTGTAAATTAAAATACTAAAATGTAATGATAGTAATCAAACCCGGGCGGACGGAAATATAAATTTCTTTATATTTGCGTAATTAATTATTATAATATTGTGATACTAGAGACAAAAATAGCAAAAACTAAAAACAAAAATTGAAAACAAGAGACAAAATTTACGATGACGAAGTATATATAAATATATAATATAAATATATAATTACCAGCGTGCTAATTAATTATAAAATAATGTAATAATTAATAATAATGAAATTACCATAACTTATAATTGATAAATTGTTGAATGCCAATCGTTTTTTTTTGTTTGTCCTTTTGGAAATTTGTTTTCTTGAAAATTTGCAAATGTTTTTCTTCTTTTTCCGATGTAAAATTTAATTAATTATTATTATTAATTATTGTAATATGTAATTAATAATTATATTGTACCAGTACTACCACACTTCAACCACTATCTATCTAAATCTGAAAAGATAGTGTACTACTAATTCTTATTATGAAATTACTCTACTCATTAAAGGTGTGAGACTCTTTAAATTAAGGTACAAATTTGTGATACTAATAAACTGAGGAGAAATTGTTGTAATTTATATAGCATCAGAGTCGACTGTAGAAATTTTTGCAAATGAAAAACAAAATTTTTACAAGCAAAAAACAATGAAAAACGAAATAATTAAAAGGCGAAAAATGTAATTAAAATTTATTCTTTATTCTTACGAGTCTTACGACGAATCAGGTAATGTGAAAAGTTACGTAGGTCTATGCAAAAAGTGGAACAAATTATTAATTTGTAATTAATGAGTGAATTAAAAGTGTTATTTAAGGACCTGTTTGTATAATCAAATGAATAATTACTATTATAGGATTAAAAAAAAAAAAACTAGTGGAAAGAAAACAAGAAATTAAAACGTTTTGTTTTGTTTTGTTTTTTCAAAGGAGAGAAAACAGAAAACGATGTCGACGAAAAATAAATTTTGTATCGGCCTTTTCGATTGAAGTAATATTTTTTTCTATTGTATAAAGTTCTGCAAAGGAATTAATAAAATATAAATAAATTATTAAATAGAAAAATAAAGTTTCTTTTTTTTATTTAATTTACTTTTTAGGTAAAACAAAGGATCTAATTTATTATATTAATTTAATTAATAATTAGGAGTATTTTATTTTATTACAATAAATAATAAAAGATTTTATAATTGTAATTTTTGTTTTGCTATTAATGCTATTAACGTAAATTTTAATTTAAAAATTTAAACAGCGAACTTTTTATATGGTTTAAGTGATGAAAAGAGTTGTAGGAAATTCAGGAAATTGTTGCAATTGTTGTGGTGCTTTCAGTCATCTCTTGTAACGTTTTATTTGCATTCAAAACGGCGTCGTGCAATGTTACAAAGACACTGCAGTAATCTTTTTTGCTGTTTAATAGTTCGCATTTTAATAAAGCTCCGTAAACTGGTTCTGAAAAAAAAGAATAAACTTTTTTATGTATTTTTTTTTAAATTGATAATTAATTTAATGTCATTTTAATTTCCTATTTTTTAAATAAGAATTAAATTGGAAATTAAATATCATTAAATTACTAAGTAAATTGGGAATTAGTTTAAATTAAATAAAAAATAAGTTAACTAGTTGGAAATTAATTTAAATTAACGAAAAAATAGTTAAAGAAATTTAAAATAAATTAATTTCCAATGAAAAATTTCAAAATTATTAAATAACTTCCAATTTAATTTAAATTTATTCCCAATTTATTTAATAATTTGATGTTATTGAATTTCCAATTTAATTCTTATTTAAAAAATGGAAATTAAAATAAGAATTAAATTCGAAATTAAATATCATTAAATTATTAATTAAATTGCGAATTAATTTTAAATTAAATTAGAAGTTATTTAATAATTTTGAAAATTATTTAAATTAATTAAAAAATTCTTAAACAAAATGGAAATTAATTTAAATTAAATAAAAAAAATCAAATAAATTAATTTCCAATAAAAAACAATGTAAAGAATTTAAAAAAAAAAAATTACCTGAGCATCCTGCAATAACAACAGGAATATCAATTTTCTTAAAGTCCAGCGTCAAGGCTTTCAACATTGAAACGCCACTGGGATCTATATAGGTCAAACCAGTGAAATCCAAAATTAAATATTTAAAACTGGGCGGTAAATAAAATCCTCCCTTATGCAGAGCTTTCTTCTTCTTTGCCAATTCAACGGCCGGATCCAAACGGATGCTGTCGCAAAGACAAGACTTGAATAAAGTCTTCGAAGCGAAATTAATGCTTCCCTGATAATGGAAAATCTTAATGTCCCTAACTTCCTCAACACCTTTGTAGCGTTTGATGTCCAAATAAAGTCCGGTATTCGGAACGTAACCCATTAAACAATAATACGGTTTGATGCCTTTGATTAGAATCACCAGCAATGAACATCCGATGCCAACCATTAATCCAATATCGATGCTAACTATCGATACCGTTAAGAAAGTTATCATCCAAACCAATCCATCCAGTTTGCTCAGCGTCCAGAATTTAGGGAATTCCCTCACTTGGAATAAAAGACCTTTGAGGGCTACCACTATAATTCCTGCTAAGATTGCCTGCGAAAAACAATTAAAATATTTAATTTTAGAAACAAAATAACATGAAATGAAATAAAGAAAATTAATTACTTTAGGTAACATTTCAAAGTAGGGTCCGACCCAAATTAAAATTATCACTAAGATGCTGCAGGAAACTGCTGATGTTATATTGCTTTTGCATCCGGCGTTCGCCTGGATTGAGCTTCTGGATAAAGAGGCTGCGAATGTTACTGCTGAAAAGAAGCTGCCTGTTAAGTTTCCCAATCCCTGCAAATTTTTTTATTTTTTTTTAGTAGTTTAAAATTTTTGTTTGAAAAGAATTGTAAAACAAACTTGTGCTAAAAGTTCCTGATTGGCGTCCACCTCATAATTGTATTTTTGCGCGAAAATTAAACCCATCGAAAGGGAAATTGTGTAGGAAACCACTGCAATCATCAGGGACGATGACCAAACGGTGCCCATTATATCAAATGAGGGCACTGCCGGTTCTGGTAAACTTTAAAGAAAGTTTTCATCAGAAAAATTAATTGTTTATTTGCTTTTTTTGCATTTAAATTATTTAAATATTAGTTCTTACCCTGCGGGAATTTTCCCAACGACCGTTACGTTGTAATCTGTTAGGCTACAACCGTAGGAGACTCCAGTTCCTAGTATTACTAAGATTAGTTCCAGAGGGAACGGTATTGCTGTTTTCTTAGCTAAAATTGGCTAATTTTTTTTTTCTATTAGTTGTTTTTTTTTTTTTTTTTATTGTTGTTTTATTTTTAAATATTCATTTTTGGCAATCGAAACAATTATTGTTAAGACTGCTATTATAAATGTAATGTAATTAAAATCCGTTATGTTTTCAACAACGTTTATCAATGTCTGAAATTAAACAAATTATTTTTTTTTAACAGAATTTTTTATTAAGAGAAAAAGTATTTTTTTTAACTGAAGAAAAAATATGAAAAAAAAATTGAAAACTTACGTAAATATTAACGAATACTGATTTATCTCTTGGAAGCTTCAATCCTAGGATGTCTTTGATTTGGGAACAAAGCACGTGAACTGCCGCCCCCGTAGTAAATCCACTGACTAATGTTTCCGAAAGTAAAGTACTGACTACGCCCAGTCGTAAGAAGTACATTAGCAGCTGAAAAAAATTAAATTTAATTGTTTCGATTGTTTCATTTAAAGTTTTTTTTTCATTAGATTCTTTTACATTATTCTATTTAATATTTTTTATTGTTTGATATGTTTTTAATTGGTTTAATTGATTTTTAAATTATTTAAAGTTTAATGTTTTTCATAGATATTGAAAAAGAAAAATTTTATTTCTTGCTTTTAATAGATTTTTTAGTTGTTTTTAATTTTGAATTATGAAATTACAAATATTTAGATTTGTTTTTCTTGCCTGGTAAACGCCGCATAAAAATGTAACGGCCGTTGCGACCTGTATTTTTTCTTCTGGGGTCCCATCCGGTACTTGGTCGCCAACAACTACTCCTACCATTAAAGAAGTCACAGCAAAAGTTCCTATAAAAATTATTCAAGTTAAAAATAATATTTTAACATTATTTTCAAGATGAAAAACATAGCAAATGTTCCTATTAAAAATAAAATGAAATAAAATAGAAATATTTTAAAGGTCTGTCTAAAACTCTAAAGCGAATTAAAAGTGCGTTGATTGAAATATGTATTTCAATTTTATTTGTGTGAGTTGCGAAAGATGATTTATATCTTTTTCGTGCGTTTAATTTGTCTTGGATTGCTGCCATTAGCTTGTCATTTTATGAAATCTTTTGTTGCGTTATTTATGCTATAGGAAAATTTCTTTATTCCTATTAAAATTATTTAAAAAAAATCAGTGTGATTTAATTTTTTTTAATGAAATTAGAATAGTTTCTTAATTAATTGCATTCATTCGTAAAATTGAATTGAAAATATTTGTTTAGTGTTTTTTTTTGACGATTAATTTTTCGTGAAATTTAAAGCTAAATAAATCAGTATAATGGGATAAATATTAAAGAAGTTGAAAAATTTTATTTTGGCGCCTAAGAAAAGCTTTTCTTTTTTTCTAAATCTATAAATAAGTGTCTGGTTTTTGTGTAAAACAGATTTGTATTTTTGGATTTTCCATTTTTTATTGCTGGTCAGTCTTTTATTTAGAGTTTGTTGTGATTTGCTTTTTTATTTATATTGCAAATGAACAAATTTACTATAAAAAAAAAAACAACAGAAAAACAGAAAATAAAACTTGTGAAACATTTTGTTTTTCCATGTTTTTTTAAATTTACTTTGTTCCAAAGTCTGAATTGTTTTGCTATTTTTTTAAACATTTTTATTATTATTATTATTTAAAACATTTTTCTTTCTGAAATAAAACTTTGGAATGAATTATTTAAATGATTAGTTTTCTTTTCTATACTTTTTTTTCTCTATTTTTCATTTAATTTATTTCAAAGTTTGATTTGTTGAATTTTTTCATATGATAATTATCATTAAAATATTTCTTTTTTATTAATTTTTTAGTAATTAATTTTTAGTTAGGTTTTACTAGTAATAAATTAAATTGAGAAATAAAATGAAATGCCAATATAAAACTTAAAAAAGTTTTCATTTAATTAATTCCGAAGTTTAATTTAATGCATTTTTTAATCATTGAAAACTCTAAGTGTTAAAAATTAACTTCACCGAAAAAAACAACTGATTGAGGAATTTATTAAATTGATAATTTAGGAAAAGCAGTTTATTTCCAAAGCGATTTTTAATAGTTTTCCATAATCTATAACACTCGAGCTAGCTATAAGTTCGATCATTAAAGCGCCATAAACTTTTCCCATATATTCATTTCCCTCTTTCTGTAAAGTCGTGGCCAATTATTAAGAGCATTAAATTTGAGGTGACAGATCCTTTTGGCCGTTTGCCCGCGAACCTCATAAGTGACACCTAATTAAAAGAAGAAAAAAAAAAAGCAAAGCGAAGAGAAGCTTACCCATTGAATTATGCTTCGCCATTCCGAAAACGAAATAGATTAGAACGGGGAAAAAGGCAGTGTAGATTCCAACAACTGGCGGAACGTCTGCCAACATTCCGTATGCCATTCCTACATAGAACACAAAGTATATTTTTTTCAATTAGTTGTTTTTCTCTAATTAGTTTGTTTTTGTTTTTCATATATTAAAAAAAAAATAAAAAAAAAAACAAATAAAATAAAAATAAAGAAAATGTAACGATTTAAAGATACCTTGTGATATATGCATTATGGCCACTGTAATTCCTGCCACAATATCGGACGTCAAATCTGTTTTCCACTTGTAATTTGGCAGCCATTCTATAATTGGAAAAGTGGTCCTTAGAATGTCCACCGGATCGCAGGAAAGTCTCTGTTGGATTTGCTGTTTAACTGCAGATTAAAAAGATTTTTTTTTATTTGATATTTTTAGTTTTTTTTTTTATGGTGAAAACAGAAATCATATTTTGTTGAAAATGTTTAGAAAAAAAACTTAAATACTTACTTCCAATTTTGTCTTTTCCATAATTGAAATTTGAGCGTAGTTCTTCATGTAGAAAAACGGGCCTGTCAATTTGATATTTTTGCTCTTTTTCTTCCGAATTGTTATTCACATAGGGGTGGTCCATTATTTTCAACTGTTTTTACTAAGTTGTTGTTCGCCCAAGAATTTCCTCTTCATTAAATTAAAGATTCATTCGCTGAAAGGGTTCGATTTGATAGACACTTGACGACTAATTTCGATTCTAAAACAATCGGTCCTGACTATAATAGGCTTTCTGATAAGATTATAAATGCTGTTTGGCACCTTTTAATGTGTTTTCCTTTTTATTTATTTTTTAATTAATTTATATTTCTCATTGTATTTATTGTAAAAACGTAATTTGTTTAATCAATGTCTGTAAAGATTATCTATGCGTTAATTCCTTTTTTTCCTTTTTAATTTTAATTTTCTTTTAATTTTATTTAAAATTTTATGGGACACTTCACAGAAAACTCAAAATTTTAAATTGAATTTAGTAAATAAGTTTTTTAAATTAGTTTATTTTTAAATTACATTAAATTAAGACCCTTTGATGGTAATCAAAAGACTTGCCAAGCAACACTGCGGCCATTTATAATAAATTAATTAAATATTAAACCATAAGCGTAAAAGATTTAAAGTAACAGATGGAAAAAGAGAGAGAGATTTAGCATTTAGCCAATTTACCTATAAATAAATAATATAAATAATTGTTGTTAGTTACGCGGGGCAGAATAATTAAACACTCGAATGAAGCCGTTCAATAACACTTGGCGTAATGCACAATTTAATAACAATTAGACAACATTAATATCATTAACCTACATTAAATATTACCTATAGTATAGGATTACGTGTGGCACCTTTAGCAATATAGTATATTGAGTGGTGGCTATGAAGAAAAGAAAATCCTTGAAGGTTTTTCAAAATTAATAATTGCTCTTTACGCACGTTAATAATTATATATTGTAAATTTAAAACGTATTATATGTTATTACTTTACTTGTTGCTTTTCCGCGTCAATTAAACTTTCCTTTTCAAATTTGAATGCACCTTGAGTGATTTGTATAATTAAACACTTTTGGCTTTATGCTTTTTCATTAATTGCTTACTGGTTTTTTGGTTTTCAAGAAGTTTAGTGTGCAAACTATACAATTTACAAATGCCATAATTAATTGTTTAAATAGTTTAATGAACTGTTTATTCCAAAATTTGGTAATTTTCTAGGATTTTACTAATGGAAACTTTTGTTTTTCTATTGGAAACATTTTTTTTTTCTATTTTTTTTTTAATTTTTAGCAAAATCTAAAATAACAAAAAAATGGTCTTTTAATTGAATTTTTTCAAAAATTAATTTTTTAATCATCTGTCTCAATATAAAAATCGTTATTTTTTAACACAAAAGTCATTGACTTTACTGAAAAAAATTATTTTCTTATAGTTTTAATTTAATTTTATTTGGTTTTTCTTTTTTAGTAATGTTACAGAAAGGTTTTCTGCTTGAATTTTCACGAAAATTAATTATGTAACTAACTGTCTCATTATAAAAATCGTTATTTTTTAAGTAACTTAGGGTTATCTTATATTGGCAACTTATAATTTGTTTTAATTTTGTTTTTATTGAGTTTTTATTGAGTTTTTCTTTTTAGTAATGTCACGAAAAGGTTTTCTGCTCGGATTTGCAAGACAAATTAATTTCATTATCTGTTGCATTAAAAAATCATTATTTTTTTATGTAAATTTACTGAAAGAAAATGCTTTCTTTTATTTGCAATTAATAATTTGTTTTTATTTTGATAAATTTTCTTTTTAATGAGTTTTTTTTTTGAAATCACTAAAATTGTTTTCAAAAAAACTTGAAAATTTAATGAGAAGCAATTAGAAAAAAAGAACTTACAATAACTTATCCAAAACAACAACAAAAAAAGTTAATCCAATTGTCACTTGAAAAATTAGTTTTTATTATTTATGTTTAATTTACTAGTTACTTTTATTTAATGTAAAAGTTTGTGTAGTTAAGCGTTAAATTGCACTGGCGCAACTGAAACACCTTGACTCGGTTCAAAAAATAAAAAAAAATTCGTGGCGCTTATTTACATAGAAATTCATTATCAACGGCGGAGCTTTTCCCCTTCATCGTCATCATGAACCGCATCGTCGTCATCATCACCGATGATATAAACGCATACATTGGAATAGAATTCACTGAATAAATATTGTTGGTATACTTATTTTTTGATTCGTAATAAATCGTACGTACGTTTAACGTACTTATTTTCCATAGTTTTCTTGAGGAAATTTCAACTGGAAATGACACCCCCGATTTTTTCGTGACGTCGTGTTTTTTAATTAATAATTGTAATTATTGTTTTTACATGTTTTTCGATTGCGAAAACCGGCGGCAAAGGTTCCCTATTTACAAAATACGAAATACGAAAGCTCATTGAACGGCTCATCAAACCGTTAACTTGACCTGGTGCTGATCCTGTAAGGACTTGCGGCGATTCCTTTGAATGGCGTCCACTCTTTCCTTTATTAAACTCAGTTCGCGTTTCAGGAAACGGTCCCTGAAAAGTTTTCACTTTTTAATTGTTTAGCTTACTTTTAATTTAATTATTACTACTTTTTTTTAAAATTTCAATAAAAAAGTAAAAAGGTAAAGTTTTTTAAAGGTATTTAAATTTATTTTTATATAAAAATTAAAAAGTTATGTACTTTCTTCGCATGTGGCAGCAGTGAATCGCCACAATAATCGGACAGAGAGCGGCGATGGCCATCATGAAAAATCCGCCCATTTTTTGGCCGACAAATATTTGGTCGTTGATTTTTCGCAGTTTTCCTGCAATTGTTTGTTTGTTTTGTTACCGGTGTTTGCATTAGTTATTTGTTTCTAGATAATTGTAAATGTTTTTAAAGCTTTTAATTGTTTAATTAATTTGTTTTACTTATGTGTTTTGTGGAAAAATTAAGAAAAGAAAAAAAAAAGAGGATTTGGAAAATTTTGCAACCTGCGGTATCAGATGTAGTTACAGTCATGTTCAAAATCGTTTCGACGTCGTATAGTTGCACACAGCCTATTGGTTTTCCTTGCCATTCGTGGAATCTGAAATTTTTGTTTTAAAGTAAAAAAACTTTCAAAAATTGAGGTAAAAAGATGAAAAGCAAAAAGTGCAGTAGATAGTGAAAAGTTAATGCGCTTTTTAGAATTTAGAAAAAATGTTTTCACAATAACTAATCAGAAAATTAGTTAATAAATAAAATGAATGGTGCGTCACAATAAGTGTGCGAAAGATAATGATCTTATCGTTTTTGGGTAATTTTCTTTGTCGTTTTTTTGATAGTGGGTGTTGAAATAGGAAGTTTAAACTTTAAAGGTTCCTATTGTGATTTCATTTATTTTCATTTTTGCTATCTTTTGATTACAAAAAAGGATGCAGTTTTTGCTACAATTATATTTTATTATCTCTATGGGATTTTTCCTATTACGTAATTTATTTATTTTTTGTTTAAATTAAGTTCGTTTTGGTTTATTAATTGTTCGTTTTTTTGGTTTAAATTTTAAAAAGTTTTGATGAGGATATTGCATTTTTTTAAATTATTTATTTTTTTATTTTATTTATTATCATTTTAGCTATTGACCAAGGGTCAATAATAAAATGAATTATTATTAAATTTTTATTATCTATTGAAAATATTTTTTTGGTAACATTTTTTTAATTAGAACTTTTTTTTAGAGATTAAAAATACTAAAATATTATTAATTTGTAATGACAAAGAAAGCTGAATTGTTTTAGCGATTTTATTTTTAATTTTTATTGCGTGTTTTAATGCAATAACTTTTTACTAATCTACTAAATATTGATTTTTTTACAAGCTAATTATAAAAAGTGTAATCAACTAATTATTGATTTTTTTTTTACAAATTATATAAAAATTTCTTATAGTCAGTAAATGTTTTTATTTTTCAGCAATATTAACCAACCGCAATGTATATTCCGAATTAATAAATTGATTTTTAGATAAAGAAATTAATTAAATTTCAATGATTTTTTTTTCCTATTGATAATTTAATTAATTGAACAACATAAAATGAAAAGTATATAATTAAGTTTTTTAAATTTATTTCTAATAGAATTAAGTAACAATTAAAGAACCTGTCGCAAATGCAGACTTTAGTCTGGTTATCCTTCGAGTCCTTTGCATCCTTTTCTGGGTCCACTGCACAAATCAGCCGATGGTCCGCACATTCAGCAGTGAAATTACACCTTTCACCCCAACTGCTCACTGCAAATTCACAATTTATCAGGTACTTTTTAATTTTACTCGTATATATTTTTATTTTTCACTATAATAAAAAGCAATTATCGAATTGATTATTTTTTGTAATTACAATTATTTAATAAAATCACAAATGCACAAACCAATAGATTGCACTTTGATTGCACATCCTACAACGATGTAAAAACTAATAATCAATTGCATTTGCATCTTTGCAATTTTGCAATTTACATTCAAAGAGTCAAAAAAGATCGGTTGAACAATGGACTCGCATCGTATAAGACGCAAACTGAATTACTGAAAAGTTTTAACGAATCAAAGCACCTGCTTTTTTCATTTGTACGATGTGATTCTTATGTTTATTTTTATATATATATAAATGCTTATGTAAAGCACATGTGCTGTATGTAAACTGCCCTGTAGAGTAAGTGGACGTATCTTGATTGGCCCGATTTAACATTTACTTAGTTTTTCTTTTCATGTTTTTTCTTTCTTTTTTATTTAAACGAGTGAAAATGGTATATGAAATGCATGCTGCTGCTGCTGCTGCTGCTGCTGCAGCTCTTATTGCGCTCTGTTTTAAAATTAGTTTGCGCTATTCATGCACTTTTATATATGCACTTTGCTGTATACATATATTATATTCCTATTTTAATCGTAAACGGTGGCTGATTAATGCCCGCGATAAAATTAGTTTAAACTTTCATTGCATACACAAACGCTGCACGAGTTGCTATCCAAAAAGCTTTTTAAAACAGTCTTAAAACTGAATTATTTATTTTGTTTATCTGATTTTTCCATTTCTAATTTTTAATATTACTTTAACTTTTATTTTATTTAATTGCATTGCTTAATTATAGGTATTTTTTGATTCTGTAGCTGCTATAGAATGTTTTTAAAAAATGTTTAGAAAAGGGGTTTTATAGGATAGCTGTTTTATTTAGAAAAGATTTCTTAGTTTGTTATGACATTACTTTCAAAACTTTCCTTCAGTTGTACTTTTTTAATATCAACTGACTGAAATTTATTTCTATCTTAGCTGGATCATTGCTACATTTAATCTTATTTTTTATTATTTCATTATTTCAACTGTAAACTGTTAAAGAGCAGAAAGCAGTTTTCCTAAGTATACTTTGAAACATTTTGCTGTTTTAAATAATCATAAATTTTATTGTAAACTAAAAAAATATGCTTGGTTTGCAATGATTTTTTTAGTTAATTTGCTAACGGTAATTAATTTTATTTGATTGATTATACTAAAGTAACAGTTTGTTATTGTTTTAAAGTTAATAAAACTTATTTACTGTTTTTATAATGTTATTTGTGCTAGGCAGCACTTTATGCAGCATTTTGAATTGTCTGGAGGGCACGCAAACTCTTCCGCCATTTAAAGTGCATGTAAAAAAGTTAATAACAATATTTTTATTAAGCCGTTTTAGCTTGTTGATTTTATTGAAATTACAATATGTTATGTAGTAAGCTAAACTGCATTTACAACAATTTTTATTTTGTTAAAAAAGTCCTTAGTTATGTAATTAAATGAATTTGTTATTAACTTTTTTACGTGTAGTTTAAATGGCGGAGCAGTTCGCGTGCCCTCCAGCTAATCCATGATGGCCGCCGCTTTTTCCGCGATTTTTTTTTGTTTTTTTATTTTTCGTTGTTGGAATTTGTTTTTAAAGGTTTTATTTCTAAATTTATTTTAATTTATTTTTTTAATAAAAGTATTTTTTTAAAGTATATCTTTTTTATTATTTTTATAATGGTATTTATAGTTAAAAGCATTAAAGTTAAAAAAAAAATTCTATATAAAAGTTGTTTAAAGTTTACAAAACGAATTGGCATTACTTTCAAAACTTTTGTATTTGTTGTAAGTTATTTTTTTAATGTCTTTATTTATTTTTTCTGGCTCTATAAAGCTGTTAAGCAAAGGCAATTGTTTTCTTCTTTACTTTCTTTATTTAGTTTTTTTTTTAATTAATTGCTAACTTTTAAAATTTCTTTTGCTTTTAACTGTTAAATTAAAGAAAAACAATTTTTCTAATTAATTTTATATATTATTAATATCTTATTTCGATTAATTAGAACTATTTTTTTTTAATTAAAATTATGAAAGTTAAATTAAGTGAAGTAAATTAACCAAATTAACCGTATAACGGAAAAAACAAATTAATTTATGACATTGACATCTGAAATATCGCAAAACAAAGGTAAAAATTGATTTGAAAGAAGTGGATTTGTGAAAAATTATCAATCGGAATTAACATTGAATCGAATAATAAGTTCAAAATTGTATCTTAGGACTTAAATTAACAATTAGCGAGGCAATTCCCGTGAGTAATAGTTGGCAACGATCAACTCGTAAGTTTTTCAGCAATCGGAAAACTGGATGAGCAGTCTGCAGGATTAAAAGAAATTTGCAAGGAATTCTCAGCAGGTATTTAATTATTTTTAAATTTCGCGCGTTTCACTGCAAGGTCTGTACAAGTGGTACAAGTGCACCGTTAGCGCATGCGCTCTGCCGACTTTCACCGACAGTAGGTACACTGTGTGCGTGTGTTGGTTACATGCAGATTGCAGCATCCGAATTAATTAATTAATTGTCTCTCACATTTGCTGTGTGCTCTACTGTTGTGCCGAATCAGAGAAAGTCCAGATAAAATGCTCCCTAAATCGCCTTTCAGAGCTTCTTCGCACTTGCAACACTAAAAGGACTTTCCGAAATATTCAAGTAATATAGAACGCGTTCAGCTCATTGGACCATCGCGAATTTCATCGAATTTAAAGTCGTTTCACCACTTGATCGACTGGAATTAAATTAGTAATAATAATGGTGAGTCTATTTAGTTTAATTACTTGCGGTTTATCGTAGAAATTTGTTGTAATTTAATGCGAAATTAGCGGATGAAATTTCCTAACCTCAATTTTCGATCTTGCAATTTCTTGCAGGTAAAAAAAGATGGTAGAAATTCTACAATTCAGTGAATATTTTGCTTAAATTGCTTACTTATGAACAGCAGTAACAACTATAAGAAGCGTAACATGATGTCTGTATCAACGAATGGATTCAGCAGGCCTGCACTGCTTAAAAATAAATGTTCGGAAGATCTGAAGTCATTCAATACCTCAGTAATCAAGTACCGATCTGATTTGACTTTGAGTGGCAGCACCAGTGATTTGAGTAGCAGCAGCAGGGAGACTCTGGGCAAGGAATGCCATGATATTGGCATCAGTTCTTCTCCATATATTGTGCCCAAAATCCCTTTGAATTTCATGCAAGCAAAACATGCAAATAATAACAATAAGCGGTCGAATGGCAAGGTTTATTTTAATTATAACGGCGGCAGACGGTTCCCCGAGAAGATCTCCCTGGAGGGAGAGAACCTGAGCAATTGCAGCAGTCCTCTGAAGACTGTCAGCAGTAACAGTGTGCAATTTATGAGACCAGCAAATACTTTAGTTTCCAATAAGTTTAGCAACAGTTCACCATGTGTTTTTTATCCTTCATGTACTACTGCCTACAGTAATATTTCCAATAATAACAATAACAACAATAATGGACATATAAAATCAAGGTTTGCACTTTTTTTCTTTTCTTAATTATTTATTTTTTGTGCTATACATTTTTTAAATTAATCAATTGTTTGTAAATTTCTATAGGTATTATGGGAATCAAAAGAATAACGATCGTAGGAAAATGGGAGGCAATAATTCGTCAGCTTATGGACCGGATATTAATAAAAGGGTCAACGGATTAATGGAAAGGTTCAGTATTCGATCGAAAATGTTCTTTATTCCTGCTGAACCTTTGTGGTTGACCAACGGTAACGAATTTGATCCGCTGAATCGCAGCATTTGGGAGGTGTATTCTTGGAACGCGCAAAAAAGGGATACCTATTTGAAAAAATTGGAATTTTGGAAAATTATTTATTTAAATATTCAGGTAAATTAAAGAGAAATGTTTTTCTTTTTACTTTAAAATGTATTTGTTGTGATTTTTCAGAAAGTTATTTCTCGTTACGGCTTGTATTTGGTGGGCTCCACAATGTCTGGTCTTGGATTGGACTCCAGCGACATCGATATGTGTTTGTTGGTTCGTCCTTCCTTCCCTGATCCTCGCCGGGATGCTTTAGAACACTTGCAGAGCATTTGTGAAATGCTGGAACGTTCTGGTAAGTGGAAAAAGATTTATTTTATTCCTTTTGCTTTAGTTTTTTACTATTTCTCATTGATTTTGTAATTGTAGTTCTGTTAATTGATTTTTTAAGTAATTTGCTTAAATTTTATTATTATTTTTTTAATTAATAACTTTGAAATATCATTAGTAAAATTGTTTTTAAGTTGTTAAAAGTTATTAACAGTTTTTAAAATGTTATTAGTGCTAGGCAGCACTTTATACAGCATTTTGAAATGTCTGGAGGGCACGCGAACTGTTGCGCCATTTAAAGTACATGTAAAAAAGTTAGTAACAATATTTTTTTTTAGCCGTTTTAATTAGTGGATTTTACTGAAATTACAATATGATGTGTAGTTTGACAAACTACATTTATAACAATTTTTATTTTGTTAAAAAAGTCTTTAGTTATTTAAAAAAATGGATTTTTAATTTTCTTTTTTATATGTAGTTTAAATGGCCGACCAGTAAGCTTGCCCTCCAGCTAATCCAAGATGGCCGCCTTTTTTACCGCGAAATTTGATTTTTTTTTTTTCCTTTTTATAGTTATAAAAGTGTTTCTTTATTTTTTCAGTGAAATATTTTTCTGTTGCCTCTTATTTTAAAAAAAATTTTTTTCCTGCTTTATTTTTTTGTTTAATTTAAAAAGTTTTTAATACTTCGAGATTATTTTCAATTAATTGTTTTTCCTTTCTTTTAAGTATTTTTCTGTTGTCTTTATTTTATTATTTTTTACTTGTAATGAATTTTCTTTTGGCCTATAATTTTTTTTGTGGTGAAATATTTTTCTGTTAAAGATTTTGTGAAGTCTCCCGAACTGATAATGGCCAAAGTGCCAATTTTGAAATTCCGCGACTCTCAGTCGCGTTTCGAAGTGGATCTGAACTGCAACAACGCCGTTGGCATTCGCAATACGCATTTGCTGAGCGCCTATTCAAATCTCGACTGGCGAGTCCGACCCCTCGTGCTTCTTGTGAAGTTGTGGGCCCAAGCGAACGACATCAACGATGCTAAAAGGATGACCATCAACAGTTATTCTCTCACACTGATGGTTATACATTTTCTTCAATGTAAGTTTATTTTTTTTCATTTTTCTTAGCTTTAGAAAAGATTTACATTATAATTTTAAATATTTAATTTACTTATTTGTTTGTTTTGTTTTCAAAGGTGGAGTGAATCCTCCAGCGCTTCCGTGCCTTCAGTTGCTGTGCCCTGAACGTTTCGGCATCAACGTGGAGATCCAATCGTTGGACATCCAGGACGACTTGCCACCTTTCCACTCGGACAACACGCAATCGCTGGGCGAACTCCTGCTAGGATTCCTGCACTACTACACGACGTTCAACTACAATCAGTTTGCGATTTCGGTACGTCAGGGGATGCTGCTCAATAAGGACGAGTGCCGTTTTGCCCGCTCGCCGAAGAACGATGCCACGCATTGGAAACTGCTCTGCGTCGAGGAGCCCTTCGAGTTGACCAATGCAGCTCGTTGCGTTTACGATGTCACCACTTTCGAGCATATCAAGTCGGTCTTCAGGCACTCGTACGAGATGCTGATGCGCACCAAGAATCTCAACTCGATCTTGACTCCCCTAAGTCATCACCATCCGAACGGCAATAATTATTGAGACATCACGCAAATAATTTATAGAGTATTATTAGCACTTAAAATAGCGCAAAAAAAAGGTGAACAAATGATCGATACGTTTTTTTAAATAAGTAATTCGTGTCATTTCTTACAACTGTTATTATTATTATATTTATTCTTATATTTATTTACTAAATAAGTAAATCGATGAGAGCGGAAACGGTGTAATCAGACACTTTTCAAAGACATTCCTTGTTTATTTATTTTTATTTTTTGTTAATATGCTCTCTGTTTGGGAGACTCTTTAGTCTTCATTTAGGATACGTTTTTGTTTTTTGTTTTTTACACTGTTTATTATTATTTTGGCGCTGTTTATTCGATTGATTCGATGAGTTTGTTTGTTGCTTGGTGCCAAACTTGGAAACGATCTTCCGATCGAAAATATTGTCATGATTTTTTGTGATACTTGTTCGTAAATTGTAATTTCTATATATTTATATACTATGCATATACTACATAATACTTACCACTGATACTACAAAACCAAAGTATATATTTTCGAGTTCGCATATCATTTGTTAGAACTCTGCGGCCAATATAAAATATGCCAAAACCATTAAAAAAAGTAAAAAATACTTAAAACTAAAAAAAAAACTTAAAAAGTTATAAAGAAAAACTTAAAACGTTAAAAAAAACATTTCTGTGATTGTACCAAGACTTTTTGTTAAGTTTTCCTCTATGTGTTCATATTTTTTTCGCGCTCAAATTTATTATTAAAGTGCCATTATTACGCTGAATATAAAAAAAAAATATTTATCAGTATCTATTTGCCCATAAAATTGTAATTTTGTATTCGAAATCAATTTTTAGAAGTTATTTTCTGCCGTAAATGTTAGTTTACTTAATTAATTACTTAACTATAATTGTTTTTGCAAATTGTTCTTATAAAATTGAAATTGCCGTGTTCTCATTCTTTTTTTCAAGTAAGATTTACATCAGTTTTCTTTCTCTACTCAGTAACGTTTGCAATTGTACTAAATTAATTTGCTCATTATTAATATTGCTCTAAATAAAGAAACTAATTGAATTTAGCTCTTGTTTTCAATTTTTATAATTAGTTATTATCTTCTTTCATTGTTTAATTTAAATTCCAATCATTAATTATTTGTTATCTTTCCTTAGGTGTATCTATCAATAATCAGCTCCTTTCAGAGCTAACAATCGATATAAACAATATTTACAACAAAAGAAACCCTTTACCAAACTTTTTTAGTAATAATTTATTAGTTAGGGTTGATTTTTACTATTTATACTTGTTTTTAGCTATATCCATCATTAATCAGCTCTTTTCAGAGCTAACAATTGCTATAAACAATATTAATATTAAAACAAACACTTTATCGAACGATAACAGCTCTTTTCAGAGCTAATAATTGATATAAATAATATTGATATCAAAAGAAACACTTTATCTAATGTTGAATCCGCTTTTAATAAAGAGAACACCAATTTGAATTTGAATTTAATTATCGTTTGTGGACCTTATCGTAGACAACCAGATTTACATCGTTTAAATTTCGCGCTCCGATTTAAAATTCAATTTTTCGAATCCTTAGAAAATCGGGGATTTGTATCAGGAGTAAATAAGTTCGGGGAGGTAAATTGAATTTTTTTTTCGCGCACTTCGATTAAAAATTCAATTTTTCGAATCCTTAGAAAATCGGGGATTTGTATCAGGAGTAAATGAGTTCGAGGAGGTAAATTGAAATTTTTTTTCGCGCGCTCCGATTTAAAATTCAATTTTTCGAAGTAAATAAGTTAATTCAAATTCAACTTCGCTTTCCCATTATTAAAAACTGTTTCAACATTAGATAAAGTGTTTCGTTTGATGTAAATATAATTTATAGCAATTATTAGCTCTGAAAAGAGCTATTATCGTTCGATAAAGTGTTTGTTTTATTATTAATATTGTTTACATCAATTTTTAGCACTGAAAAGAGCTGATTTGTTATTAATATAGCTGAAAATAAAATTAATAAACCTTAAATAATTAATAAACTAATAAAATAATTACAAAAACTCATTGAACAACATAAATAACAACACTAACTAAGAAATTAATTACTAAAACTCAGCGAACAACATTAAAAACAACCCTAACTAATAAATTATATACTAAAACTCAATGAACAGCATTAAAAACAAACTAAACTAATAAATTATTTGCAAAAACACATTGAAACATATAAAAAAACAATTCAAGACTTTTAAAAAGCAGTAAAAACGAACCCAAAATAATAAATTAATTATTGAAAAGCATTGAAAGGTATATAAATCAATTAAGAAGTTAATAAAAACAATAAAAGTCAACCTTAATCATTGAATTAAATAAGCAAACTAATGAAATCGCATGCAGATGAGCCCTTAGTGCGCACCAAAATTTAAAAATTCATTTTATACGCTGAGGAAATAATTCCCTCTTCTTCCTTTCTAGGGACCCGACCAATACTAAAGCAAGAAGACCAACTTAAGTGGCAGCACTTTGTAACCGTTGTTGCAATAAATATTAATTAAATTATTAAATACCACATAACAATAATAAAAAAAAACATATAGAGCACATTATTGTTTTTAATGGAGCGGAATGCAATTACTTTAATGTTATTTCGATGTTAAAACCAAGTCTTCCTTTTATATTATTAAATTGTAATTGAACCAACTCTTGCATAAAATAATTAAATAAACAAATTCATCCAAGCAATAAAAGTAAACAGTAAATTTGTTTAAATAGAATTTATTCCTAATCCATCGTTAACAAAACCAAAAATGTTGTTTATGAAGTTAAGTATCTTAATTCTCATTCGTTTAAGCTCTGCTAATGATTTATACACTATAAAAGGAGTAACCGAGGAACCGCTAATTAAAACAGCGATTCAATGTGTAATGGAAGCCAGTTCCCAATTGTTTGGCCCAAGGGAACATTTAGGTGTTTGGTATAACAATAGCAAAACTGATGTAGGATCAATATTTAAGAGCACAATCTTAAGGAAACTCAATTCTCAGTCTTTAGAAAAAGCAAGAACAATTGTGACTTCGAATTCCACGTTCGATTCGGTCATTCCTCAGTATATCATTTCTAATCACCTAGTATTGGGCGAAAATGTTGAAGAAATTATTACTCAGTTGAGCAATATACGTCGATATGATTTCTATAATCGATCAGCCACGCATTTAATTGTCCTGACAAACACTTCATCAACCGTCGAAGACGCAGTGGAAATTCTGAAATTCACTTACAAATTTCGAAATTACTACTTGAAAGTTCTGCTCTTTTCAAAATCCAAAGAGTACATTATGGACATGTATACTTTTGATTCATTTTTCGAAAACGCCGAATATTGCGCGCTTACTCCCGAATTGGTGCTGCTAAATTCGTGCGATGTAAATGCGAAATTCATCAACGATAGATATTACCTGAGACCGAAATTCGGACTGTTGAATTGTACGTTAAAAGTGATCATTATGAAGTTGCCGCCATTTGTGATCGAAGTGGACAAAGGGATGGAGCCGATGATTCTGCAGACTATTGCTAAAAGATTTAATCTAACGTATGAATTCCACATTAGCAACCAGACCGAATATTGGGGTAGCAAAAGGCATGGAAGATGGGCAGGACTGCTTCAGCAAATCTACGAAGACAAGTATCAAATGGGAGTTGGAGGGGTTTCCGTTCGAGCCGACAGGATGAAAGATTTCGATTTCACATCGAATTACATTTTGGAAAAACTGGTTTGGGTTGTCCCGGCAGCATCTCGAATTCCAAAATGGAAATTCCTCTTCATCATCGGCTCATATAGCTACAAAATTAATTTCGCGATTGCCGCACTTTTAATTAGCATCCTGTTGAATTTATACGCGAAATTCCATCCGGGTGAAATGGTTTACTTCAAAGATTTTGGGCGATGCGTCTTGAGCTGCATTGTTTTAAGTCGAAACGGATCTATTCCCATGGTACCCAGCACGCAAATTTGCAGATTGTTACTGATGTCTTTTATATTACTGTCGATGGTTTGTAATTCTTACTATCAAAGCAAATTCTTTGAAATTCTGGCCATACCTCCCTACGAACAGCAAATCAACAGTTACCACGACGTCATTGCATCTAATCTGGAAATTGGAGGGATTCCTTTGTATCAGGAGATTTTCTGGGATCTCAATAAAGATGTCTACTTTAAATATAAAGTTATGAAAGAGGAAAACAACACCATGCTGAAATGGTTGATTAAAGTGGGCAAGGAAAGGAATTGCACTACATTGATTGGAAAATATTATACTCGATATTACTTAGCAAGAGGATTGAAGGAATTATTCAACGAGTATGGAGATCCTTCCGTGTTTATTGTCAAGGAACCACTTTATGTGGATCCGTTAAGTATTGTTTTCAAGAAGGGTTTTATATTGGGACCGTATTTTAAAAATATTATACAGCGCCTGGATTCGAGCGGCATAACTGGACTGTGGATTAACAGCCCTTTGAAACAATTCAAAGAGCGAATCTCCGAATTTCACTATCCCAGTAATCATGTTAACTTTGATCACCTAATTGGATACATTTCGCTTTGGGCTTTAGGTTTAATTATTGCTACCACCGTATTTCTCATTGAAATTATATTTTGATTTCGTTTTAAACATGGTAAAACATAAATTCCAAAGTTTAAGTTTTAAACTATGATAAAAATTATAAAATGGATGAAAATTAAAGTTTTGTATTTGAATTTAAATACATTAGAAATTGTCAGAAATGTAATATTTATTAGTTTATACTGCATAGTCTAGTAAATTATTACTAATAATGTAATTGATGTAGAAATTTTTAATCACAAAAATAGTGTATGCTAATTTAATTAATAAAAATTGATTGATTATATTTAATTATGACAATATAGGCAAATTATAATAATTTTATTTCAATGTGGTAAAATAAAACTAAGCTCTACATCACCAAATTCTCTGATTTATGACTTTAAGAAGACATAAAAAGACATCAATGCAAAAAACAAATTTACAAAATTCAAATAATTTGAATAATTTCAAATCGTTTACTATCTTTTAATTCAAATGGCAAATTTATTTTTGAATTAAAAATCTTATAAAAAATAAACAAAAATAGTGATTTAAATAAAAAATAAACAATAAAAAATAATTGTTTTCAATATAAAATATAAAATAATTGTTTTCACTGGTAAAAAGAATCGAATTCATTATCTGTATATGTTTCTACATGAATACCATTGATTAATTGAAGAAAAACAAAATTATTTTTTAAATTAATTCGTGCTATTTAAGTATAGAATCACTTTTAAAGATATTTTAGTAATTTTTGTAAAAATTAATAGCTTTTGATGCTATATTTTACCAATTTATTTTTATTTCAAAAGTGCCTCGAAAGAATCTGGGAAGAAAACTTTACAATATTTATTTTTACCAAAATTTTCATTTAATTAAAAGAAGTAAAATAACAATTATTGTATTTTAAAGTTACAAGGAAGTAATGAAAAAAGAAAAAAAAAAAAACCCTAACTTTTGCAAATTATTAATCAGAATATTTCTTGTTTCAAAAATATAAAACTTAGCCAATTATATAGATAATCTTTAAATTAAAAGTGTTATTTAATGAATTTAAGTAAAACTAGTTCAAATCATAGTTTGTTTCAGATTTATTTTGAATCTTTGTTGTAGAAACAACGTATTTAATCAATTTGAGAAACTTTTTGAAGCTTTTATAGACGCTTTTAAATAAATAAGAAGCTTTTTTCGAGGCATCATCAAATAAAGTAGTAATTTAAGGGTTTTATTAGTTTGTTTTAACGAAAATTACTCTAATTATGGGAGTAAAAATTTAATTTAATTATTTATATTTTGCAAAAAACTGCATTTAATAATTTCAATATATGATTCTTTTATCTTACAGGTGATCTTCAGCATAATCAGTTTTTTTTTCATAACTAACAACTAAAACATATAAATTTAATAACAAAAATTAACACTTTAATGATCAAATAAACTCAATTTTCTGTAAATAAATAAATAAATAATTAATTTTCATTCAAATAATTTAGCTTATAATTTATACCACCAACTTTGCATTTCATTAATAGGTAATTAGCGCTTTTCTAACTATAAATATTGCTTTAATTATTGGTTTTTACAACTTAATTCCAAAGTATAGTAAAGTTATAAAAATAAAATTTTAATTATAAGAGTTGCAGTAGCAAAATTTGAAGCAATTTAATAAATTTAATTTAGTTTTAATATAGGCAACACCTTTACCATCAATTTTAAAAAATAATTTCAGAGATTTCTGGCATATAGATCTACTTTTGCATCAAAAAAGCAATAAATAATCAATTATAAGGCAATAATATTCATTATAAGTTAATTTTATACAATTATTCAGCGTATTTCTACCTTCTTCGAAAACCATTTTGATGTGGCTGCGTGTCTGACAATGTAATGACAGCCGTTTGGCCAGCTCAGCCAAATATTACCGCACTTTCTACAATTTCTTCAAGATAAATGTATTTTTCCATCTAATAAATAAGACCAATTACTTGCAGAAACAATGAACATATTGGATGTGTATCCGGTGTTTGTGCTGCTTCTGGCCAGTGCAAATGGCATTATGTGGAGGCTTGAGCCGAACAGTCACAAATGCTTAAAGGAAGAACTGCAACAAAATGTACCTGTAATAGGTGAATACGAAGTATCAGAGCTGCCAGGACAAACTGTGGATTACGTGGTAAGTATCCATTCTAAAGCCTATACTTTGCTTTCATTGCCAGATAAAAAATTCTGTGTGTTTTTTAGGTTAGAGACTCCAAGGGTCATGTACTTGCTCAAAAGCAGAACATCAACAAAGGCAAATTCTCATTTGTAACAGAGGTCTACGACACTTTTGAAATATGTTTCTTGTCCAAAGTTCCTCCACGTAAGCTTCTTCTTTATTTATTTTTTTCTAAACTAACCACTTTACCATTGTTTAAATTCATATTTTGTTTTCAAAGATCAACGAGGAATGGCCCATGAGGTGGCCTTATTTACAAAGCACGGCGTTGAAGCAAAGAATTATGAAGGAATTGGTGAGGCTGCAAAGTTGAAGCCAATTGAGGTTGAACTGAGAAGACTGGAGGATTTTTCCAATGAAATTGTCCAGGACTTTTCCATAATGAGAAAAAGGGAGGAAGAAATGAGGGATACTAATGGTAATTATTATTAGTAGTTGTTTATGGGGTAATTTTTAATATCTTTTGTTCTATTGCAGAATCAACTAACAATAGGGTTCTCTATTTTTCTGTATTTTCAATGCTATGTCTTCTTGGCCTTGCTACTTGGCAAGTATTGTACTTGAGAAGGTATTTTAAAGCTAAAAAACTTATTGAATAAATTTTGTAATACTTATTAAAAATAAATAGTAATTTATAATACTGTCTTTATTAAGTACTTTATTTAAAACTTTCAGATTTGTTAATTTTTTTTATTTAATTGTAGGTTTTGACCGTTTTGAGGTTTTCTCTTTTAAAGTCATTTAATTAATTTAATTTAAATTAAGACATATTTATTATTCTTTTTTATTCATAATCTTTATTGTCTCAAATTCTCAAATCTGTTAATCACAGTATCCGATTGGCAATTAAAAAATAATTAAGAGTTTAAATTACATTAAAATTTCTATACGACTTCAATTATAAAAATTTAATTCAACTTTAATAGACATCACTGCATATTTTTAAAATTAACCTTCTCTACTCGTATCATTACTCTTTTTACTTTTATTTAATAATCCCTAATTTAATAAAAAAATCTTTTAAATTTTAAAATAAAAGGTCAGAAAATGAAAACTCTTGGCAGAAGGACAATGACGGATTATAATTTTATCATCTTCACACTTAAAAGTTATTAATAAAATAAAGATTAAGGTAAGTAAATTTATATTAAGTGTTACTTGCTGTAAATAAAACAAATTAAAAATAATTAATGAATTTAAATAACTTTATTAATGAAATTAAAGCTAATGAAAAAATTATAAAAAATCTTTAAATATTGTTGGCAATTTATTTATTAATTTAAAATATTTATTTTAATTTTTAAATTCTAAAAAAGTATGTTACATGCTTAATAATTTAATTATTTAATTAATAAAAATTGATTCTGAATTAAACAATAATTACTTGACTTTTTATTAGAATTTCAAGTGCCATTTTATTGTATCAATTTCTATGAAAAATAAAGAAGGATTACTATTCGCTACAGTCTATTCTAAATGGAGCCTCACGTGCGAAAGAAATAATCAAAGACGAATCGTCGT
>JASKGO010008048.1:0-12632 GCA_030556065.1 Holobus sp. GC000080 | reverse complement strand
CAAATACAATAATAATGTAGATCATTTCCCATAAGTGGATTAAGCGAAGTTACAGAACTCTGCAATTTCCTGTTTCCATAATAATTTAATAGGCCACTCAACTTGGAATACCCTGTATAAACATTTCTAAACCATGAAGTGGTAAAAAGCCACATCAGTTTTCGGTGTTTCATGATAACTCTACCTCCTTATATAAATTAGCTCAGGCGCTTCTAAAATGATCCTGAATTTCCTCCAATGTTTTCCCCTTAGTTTCCGATGTGAAAGACATCACAAACAATAACGCCAAAACGCAAAAACCAGAGAAAACAAAGAATGGTATCGACAAACCGTCGTTATCTTTCACCACTTGAAAGAACTTCGTGACAATTACGACGGCGACACCGAAATAAATGGTAGCCAAACACATAGCGAATGCTTTCACATTTGTAGAGAAAAGCTCACTAAGCATCATCACTGGGATGGTGCACATACCCAAATGGAACAGTACATCGTACATCAACAAAGCAGCAACAGGGACCCATGTGAAATTACTCACGTCGATAGCAGTATGATCTTTGATGTGAAAGTAAGCGCCTTCGATACCTAAGAAGACGCAGGACCCTATGCAAGACAATATAAGCAACGGTCTTCTGCCCACTTTATCCACCAGAATTGAGCAAATTATCGTGCAAACTACTTGAATACCGAAGTAGATTCCTGTGCACGTGGCAGAGGATAATTTAGTGCCAGACTCGTTAAAGATGATAGTGGCATAAAAGGTAATTACCATTGGGCCCGTGAATTGTTGCAACCCTCGTAATCCGGCCACAATATAGACACCTTTGCGATTGATTTTCACGGTGAAGAGGTCCCAAATAGTGCCTTTGTTCTCCTGGCCTTCTTTGACACTGTTGACGAACCGCTCGAGTTCTTCGTCCACATTTTGATAGCCTCTCAGTTTTATCAGATTTCGCTTGGCCTTCTCGTACTGGTTCTTTATCAGGCAATAGTAAGGGCTTTCCGGCATGAAGAAGAACAGAATAAAGTGCAAAACGGGCAGTACCGATGAGATTAATGCAGTTTCGTGGATGCTGTAATTGGACCCGACCACCGATATTAACGTAAATCCCACAACTGTATTTATGGGAATACAAGAACATAACAGTCCTCGGATTTTCGCATCGGATATTTCGCCCAAATACATCGGATACGTAGTGAAGGCAATTCCATCAGATATTCCGCTCAGAATTCGCGACATGCAAAACACGTGGAAACTCTTCGAGAAAGCTATCAGCATCCAAGAAGCGAAATATAACGGTGAGACAAGTAGTATTGAGGGTTTGCGGCCGATTTTGTCCACGAAGCCTACAGCCATAAGGCAGCCAATTATGGATCCTATACTGGGCATAACTGCCAACCATGCACCTTCCGCACTGCTGATTTTTATGTTGCTGTCCGAATCTAGCAATATGGGCAATGAAGGGGTAGCCCATCCGAGTAACATTCCAGTGACCACAATCGCAAGGGATGCTATTTTTTGTTTGGTTTTTAGTTAGGTTTATGCAAATAATTATTGTACATTTTCGAAAGCTTACCAACAAAAGTGGCTGTATACTGTTGGGGTATTGCTCTCTTTTCACCAGACACTTCATAATTTGTTTTTGCGCAAAATTGGTAAAATTTCATTATATATGATTTTTCAGTAATTTTTCTTTTTTTTTAGTTTTTCTGGTTAATTTATTAATTATTTGTACTGTTTTGGACAAAGTGCGCTAGCAAATTAAGCGCATTTCCTTGACAAAAAAACTTTTTTCCTGTATATTAGTATTTTGCAAATTCCTCTTTATTTGCTGAAAAATTAGCAAACACTAATTAATACAGCCAATACCTAATTTTCAAAAAAAAAAAAAAGTAATGCGCATATCCTTTTCAACTTTACGGCAAACTGCTTTGGAATTGTACCAAATTAATCATCGACCATTTTAGTACAATTCTGATCCAGGAAAAGCATTCCATCATTAAAAAAATAATGGCTTAAAGTTTTATGCGTGCGACTAGGTACCAATCAATTAAAAACAATAGTTCTTAATTTCCATCATGTAATAGAGTGGTAGTCACATGTTTTATAATTAATTTAATTAGTTTTATAATTGTTTAATAATCAGTAGTTACTATATATTATTATCTTTTAGTGCTTCGAGAGCTTTCTACTGTTCAATTAAAACTAATTTTGAGCTTAATTCTTTAATAACTTTAATGTTATTAATTGTTTGGTAATCGTTTTTGTTTGCTTTTCGGTTTGTTGGTTCAAGTTTCAGATAATGTGCCGGATTTGGAAATTCAGAAATTTCATGCTCTTTTTTTTGCTTTTATGCTTTTGAGTACGAATAAAATTTTATATGAATTATTTATTATTGCCCTTATAAATTTTCTAGTTAACTTTTGGATTAGATAGGTCTTATTTAACAGTTTATTTGTTTAGTATTTTATTTTGATGTTTTAATTTACTATCGTATATTTTATTACTCGAAACTTCAAATTATTTTAATTTAATGCTCCGTTGTTTCAGATAAAATTAAATCAACTGAGTGCTACTGCTTTGATCTATAAAGCTCAAATTTTAGATGCTTAATCAAATCAAAAAGTTTAAAGAACATTTTTTTTTTTTGAAAATTAACGACCATTTTCATAAATATAGCAAACCCTGCGCCTGCATAAATTTTAATACTACCAAAATTTGCATAAAAAAAAGTTTTTATGTTATCATAGACAATTTTATTGCCCTATTTTTAATGACAAATTCCAGAATGATTATGAAATCTTAAAATTACAAAACAAACAAACTCCTGGTTAATTTACAATTATAAATATTTGCATTTTACGTATTAATAACCTTAACCTTAACACAAAATTACCTTCTGGTTCCATTTTTTATTTTAAAATTGCAAAACTATCGAAAATAATTCAGAATCAATAACGTTATACAAATTGATACAACAATAGCTATTTTAGACTATTCTTTGTTGATTAAAAAATACCTCATTAATATTTAATTAACACCGGCAAAATTTATACTACGTAAAACAATCTGTGGATAAATTTTTCACTGAAAAAATGCATATAAACAATACATTAATGTTCTTTGTATGTTTATATTTGCCAATTAAATATTGCACTTGTTTTGATCCATCGCATTCATCTCATAAAAGAATTCTTGGAAAAATAATTCAGTAGAATGAAAGTTACAAGGCTTTTTACAAAATAATTAAAAATATTTATCTTTAAAAATGTAAATTACAGTCCCACGCGGAAAAACGTTATATTAAATTTTGATAAATGTATTTTTTAGCGTTGTTGCTAAGTTAGTGAAACCCTTTATTTGCCTAAGTTTTAATTTACGATCTTTCACCACATGGTGAAAAAACTAGTAGAACAATTTAGAAAATTTAGACAATCAAAAGCATTTCTATATCGATGATTAGCAATTAGTCTATTAATTAGGGCATACCTGATTTAGTTGCAAAGCGGGTACCATCAATTTGTTAACACAAATTATATTAAAGCGGAATTTCCCTTATCAGTTTCATTTAGTTGACTCCCGGTATAATTATACCTATAAATAAGACCACAGCACCTGAAAAACACTACACATCACTTTATCAGTTCCTTAAGTCATCAGTTGGTCATCAGCCACCTACTAAAATGAAAATCCGCACAAGTTTGAATTCAAAAGTGCCTTTGACCCATCCCCGACTGCAATACCTGGCCACCATATCAGGTATTATCGATAAATAAAATTTTCGAATTGGCCAAGCCAATTATCGATTTTTGCTTTTCTTTAGCAACATTATGCATCTTAACAAGTTCGATGCATTACGGTTGGCCATCCCCTTCCATCCCTAAATTACTAGACGGGTCGCATTTAGAGGTAACTAATGAGGAAGGTTCCTGGATAGCTGTGATGCCTTTGATTGCGGCTGTATTCGGAGCCATTTTTGCCGGCACTTTGTTGGACTCCATAGGCAGGAAGAAGACAATTCTACTTACTGGATTCCCCTATATCGTTTCCTGGATTATGATCGCCTACAGTTCGAGAGTTGAAGTGATGTACGCAGCCCGATTCTTGGCAGGAGTATCTGACGGATTAGCATTCACTGCTGTTCCAATGTACCTAGGGGAAATTGCCGATGCCAATATCAGAGGATTACTGGGATCCAGTTGTTCCGTTTCCATGATCATTGGAATTTTGATAATCAATGGCTTGGGTTTATACTTAAGCATCTTTATAACATCTTTGATTTCCATCATGTTCCCGGCACTTCTAATGGTGACCTTTTGGTTCATGCCCGAAAGTCCCTATTATCTGATTATGAAAGACCGATACGAAGAGGCCAAAATAAGTCTGCAGAAATTCAAAGGGTTGGAAAATGCCGACTGGGAATTCAACAGATTGGCCAATTCTGTTAAACGCGAAGTGTCCTCCGCCGGACAATTCGTGGACCTTTTCACGGTGGCCAGCAACAGGAAAGCTGTGCTTATAATGATTGGATTGCGAACCGTGCAGCAACTTAGCGGTATTACCGCTATTACATTCTACACCAACACCATTTTCCATGAAGGTGCCGGAGGCAGCGTGCCGTCGGAAACCACCACTGTTATTTACTACGTGGTGCAATTAACAGTCACTTGTTTGTCTTCCTTGACGATTGATAAAGCGGGTCGCAAGCCTCTGATGCTGGTGTCCACTTGCGGAACTGCTTTGTCACTTATGGTGGAAGGAATTTACTTCTACCTGGACCAAAACAGCGATATGGATTTGAGCGCTTTCAGTTGGATTCCTATCGTAGCCCTCATTTGTTTCATCATTGCATACAGCATCGGAATGGGAACGATTCCGGTGTTAATGTTGGGCGAATTGTTTCCTACGAATGTAAAAGCGTTCGCAATTTGCTTAGCGGATGTTTACTTCAGCATTATAGCAGCCGTGGTTTCAAAATTCTTTCAAATTATGAAAGACAATTTCGGAATGTACGTGCCATTCTTTTGCTTTACGATTTGTTGCATTTTGGGTATTTTATTTGTTATAATTGTTCTACCGGAAACCAAGGGAAAGACTTTAGAGGAAATCCAAGATGAACTTAAAGGTATAAAGAGATCAGATGATGACGATGACAAAATGGATGCGTGAGTGCATAGGAATTAGCTATTAATTAAAAGTCTGATTTGTAATTTAGTACCTGCAATATTATACGTTTATTTTATGTAAATTTTTATATATAATTCACAATAAAATTAAATTTATGTTGAACATTTTTACGTTCTTAATTCATAAACCTGAATGTACGCTTCTGTGAGCGTTATCATTTGCGGCAAAATGTCCGTAACGTGCAAATCTTGCATTTCGTGCCATTTGCCTGTACTTTTTTGCAAAATATGCACTCGGTAAGTTCCTTTAGAAGGCTCTCCATCGTGCACTATATTAGCTATCAAATCGTAAGTGGTATTCGAATGCTTTTCACGGTTTTCCGGCGTTAGAAATTCTCCAAAATCGATGTTTCTGAAATTAAAAAGATTCAATAAAATATTTAACATTAAACAAACATTCGATATGAGCATACTTGACGGGAAAATTAACAATTGTAGGATTCTTTTCAACAAAGAATGTATTTTTAGTAAATCTTTTGATGTAGAGTATCAAAAAAGGCGGCAATTGGGTAATTTCAAAACGTTTCATGAAATTCTCCTTGTAGGTTTTGTACTCCTTTTCGCAATGACCATTGAACTTCATTAAAAGCTGATACAAATTAATCTGTGGAATGATATTTTCGCGAAATTCATCAATGAATAAAGGCGGCGGGGGCAAATCGCACGTCAAATACAGAAACGGTGATTCTGCTACTTGCTCCTGATACTCTGGTGTAGCCAGAAGAATCTTTTTCTGTTTGTCGTCCAATTCCGTCGGAGGAATTTTTCGAGTGTAAATCTTCATTGACCCCAAGAACGATTTATAAATTATGCTGCTTTTGCGTTTTTTGGTTCCGTTTAGGGCTCTGTGCAATTCATTCAAAAACCAAGAGAGAAAGTCAATTGGATCGCCTAAAATAAAATTAAAAAATTGGTAAATTAAAGCTAAAAAATTTAATTTAAATGAAACCTTGTTGGGTAAATTGAAACTTTTTATGACTCCACAAGACAACAGCTTGCAACATTTCATGTGGGGAAACGTGTACTTTGAAATTCCTAGGATTCCACAGTTTCCTCATCAACTCGCCAAATCTAGTTGCCAATAAATACGGAGAATCACCTGGTGGTCTTTTAACATTGCTGTAGTTTTCTTCTCTCAGAAAATAATCCCTCAGAGGTTTTACGTGAGAGAGGGCCTAAAAAACAAACTAAAAACTTGCAAAAATCAATTAAAAATAATATGAATGATTTTTTACCTGCAAAACAACGTTGCAATAATCATTAGCTTTAATATTATTTAATCCAACAATTCCTGGACTGTATAAAGTGCCATCAATGGCTCTTGAAAGCTTTGTACTGTCATCCAAAGCTTTAATTTGTTCTTCAGTAAAAATGGGGTTTAATAAGTACTTGATATCATCCAAAGAAGAGTCTAAAATAATATCATTAGCTATGCAGTAATAATATAAGTCATTTAGATTAAACATACCAATGATTTCATAATTATCAGGCAAACAATAGAACTTTAAAGTGTGCAAATTAAGAAACACATGATGAGCCTCTGCAACTGAATGAGTGTATGCATATGTGTTGGTTCCTCTTCCTTGGAAGTATTTGCCACAGACCAGGCAAGCATAAACATTGATTCTAGTCAGTGAAACAGAGCACAACTTTTCAAAGTCGAAATCCAAAAATTGCCTGTTTATGGTATCCAAATAAGGACACAACCTGTTGGTGGTATCTTTTAAAAAAAACAATAAGCTAGGTTTCATTATTATTGGCAACTTACTACTTGGTTTAGATGATGTAGAAGAATCAGAATCATCATCATTTCCTTGAGAAGTATCTGCAAATATTTTAATTAATTTTGATTATTTTTTTTATGTAAATTACATACCTTCGGATGCCAATTTAGCCTTCTTCATCGGCGGCTCATCTTTAGAATACTCTGAAGCCATTAAATCAAATAATTTGTTTAAAAACGTTAACGTAAACAAACCGTGAAACAAGTGAAGAAAGTGAGGTTATTAAAAGCGAAGCACCGGGGTGGGGGTTGCTGGGCGCCAGGCGGGGGTGGATTAAATATAGGCAACCAAGTATACAACACGGCAACTTGCATGTATAGAGAGGTTATAAATATATTCATTCGTCATTCATCTCTCTAGAACTAAACACCAAAGTAATAAAATTTTTGTGTTTTAAGTATTAATTTAACAATTCATTATTATGGCATTATCAGTCGTTGTCCTCGCACCAAATGGGCGCAGACAAACCATCAAGACATCGCCTAATACCACTGTTCTCCAAGTAAAATGCAAAGAAAAGTTGAGTTTTTTTTAACTAATCTATTTTTAAGATTATTGAAGAAGCATGTAAAAAACAGGAACTTCAGCCTGATTTGTATAATCTGAAACATCATAGGAAGATCCTTGACACTACACTCACTTTGAGGTTTGCTGGTTTGCCTAACAATTGCCAACTAGAACTTGTTGAAGCGCAAGTGGCAAGAACAGAAGTAGAAGTTACTGTTGGTGTTCAACTAGAAGATGGCAAAAGAGTTATGGACAATTTCAAACCCACAAACAGTGTGTGGGATGTCATCAACAAACTGTGCCCTTCTGAGCTCAAAGAAAACACTGTTGTTATTTATATGCGGAGTGAGATTTATGGAGACAGTTTGATTAACACTGATCTGAAATCATTAGGTATCACTAATGGACGTGCAATGTTGCGTTTATTGCACAGGTACTTCTTTTATGTTTATTTAATTTAAATTTGTATTATTTGCATAATTTTAGGTCTCCTGAAGAATTGAAGCATCAGGCTAATGTTTCAGCTCCATTGCCTTCTAAGCCTGTTGAGGAAAAGCCTTATAAAAGGCAGTTTCAAAAACTGGAACATTTTGATGAATATAAACCTCCTGTTCAACCTCCTCAACCAGGTGAAAATAATTTTGAAACATCAAAAGATGGAAAATCAAATGATGTAAAACCAAAAGAAGAAAATTCAGAGTCAGCTTATATAAAGCCGGCTCCTAAACCGTGGCCAAAAAGTAATAACAATTTAGTAAGTCAAATAAAAATGGAAAAACAAAAGCAAACCAGCGGACTTCCAGTGAAAAATCACAAACAGAAAGTAAAAGATTTACCATCTGACACCAATTCAACAAGTACCAATGAGGAGTTTATTTTTGTAAGTTTTGCTTTTAATATCTTATAAAACAATTAATTAGAAAATGTTTTTTAAAGTTAGGAGACAGAAATGCAATGCTTTTTTCTTTGGAAACCGCCCAAGCTGTTCGCAACGAAGATTTGCCTGACGATTTCTTCGAGCTGTCCATCGGCGACGTGAAGAAACTGTTCCGAGATATAAAGAAGCGCCGAATTGAGTTGGAACAAGGAGGAACTTTGATGACTGCTGCAATGAGAAGGCTAGAAGATACTAAGCAACAATTGCGCACTTTGCATCACTATAAGAAAACAGTGATTCGCGTGCACTTTCCTTCGCGGACAGTTTTGCAAGGAATTTTCAGACCCGAAGAGACCGTCAGCGATGTCATTAGTTTCGTACGTGAATATTTAAGTGATAAAAGTTTACAATTTCATCTGTGTAAGTATCATTTCTTTTCCTTTTTTTGTGGAAATAATGAAATTGGTTTTTGATTTAGTTACCACTCCTCCAAAAACAATTTTGCCTGAAGACGTTACATTATTGGAAGCCAATTGTGTTCCCGGTGCTCTGTTACATTTTGGCTGTGAGGATAAGCAAGAAAACTATTTGCGCGAAGACGTGCTGAGTAAATTATCGAATTCTACAACAGCTACTGTTGCCGCTACTAAAATAAGGTGAGTTTTTTTATTTTGGTTTCTTTACTGATGAAACACAATACTCACAAAAATGAAAACAATAGTACGTTTTCATTGATCATTTGTAGGAACGAAGATTTAAATTTTCGCTTGCAAGAAATGGAAGTTGTCTTGCTTATTAACAAAGTGTTTGATAAATTGAAAGCTTTGGGCAGACACTTTGTTTTGAATTGATGTTATTTGCCATGTAATTAATTTGTTTTATGTGGTAAAAATAATGAAATAGTAATGAATAAAATATCTGCTTGCTTTTTCTAACAGAATGGAAAACAAAAGATCTGTACCGTCGACTGAAAGTAGTGAAGATGTTGAAATGCTCGATGCCTTGGACAACGAAGTTAATGTAGGAGCAAGTACCAGTTCCTATCCCGAACAGACTGAATCTGTTGATTTTGTGAAGAAGTCCCCTGCCACCCCCGCTGAAAAAGTGCCAAAGTGGTTTAAGCCAGCGTAATAATGTGTAAGTCGCGTTTGAAATACTTTATTTAAAAATAATGAGCAAAAAAAGTAATTAAAAAAAGAATTAAATATCACAAAAATTTTACAATTTTATTTACGAGGGTTTGTTGATTGTTCGTATTTTTTAAATTATTTTAAATAATACTAATTTTGCACCTTACACATCACAAAAGCAAACAAACGATATGTTTTTTTTTTTTTTTGAATTAAATTATTAATAACGAATCATGAAAGTAATTAATAATATATCAACAACATTAAAAACATCAAGAACATTCAAAAAACCCTGTTTTATCAGTAATGGAAGGACAAAAATAGTAACTAATTCGAGTCGTCATTGTCAAGATGAATGCCCATGGGGCCCAGCATATTGCTGGAGGGACCAGCTTCGCCCATTTGTGACTTATAAGATTCGATAATATTTTTCAAAGCGTTCATATCAATGTCGACGGGTTTAAAGTCCTCAATGTCGTCAAAACTATCTTCAGACGTCTTATTTTCGCAGGTGGTAAAGCTTTTGCCAATTGTGGTATGAGATAATTCCTCATCCATTTGCTTCATGTACTCCTGCATCTTCTCCTTCAGCTCCCCGTAATCCATGGGCGGTTCTTCGTCTTTATCGTAGTCATCCATTGAGGAGTCCGATTCCAAATCCCAAGTGTCGTCGTCCGGTATGACAAAACTGAGAATGTTCTGTACGGCACATGAGAAAGAATTCGCATCGAAATTTATATTATTAGTTTCGGCTGTTTTAGCTGTTTTATTAGCACGTGGTGGACGAACTGGAGGCATCTCAGCTTCCGGAAACTCGGCGCCGTCAACATCAGACACGTGTTCCAAGAACGAAGTAATTTTTTTGCTAAAGTTATTAGCATCCGAATTCGTGGACAACCGGCTGATGTTTCTGTGACCGTATCGTTCTTGCAGCATTTTATCTAACTCTTCAGGGGATACATTCAACCAATCTTCGTTATCATCATCCGGAAGATTGCGCTCCTGCTTCTTCATTTCTTCGCAATCGACGTCCAAATTTTTGGTCAATTCCAAAATTTCTTGACCAACAGCAGGGGAATATTGCATACTGTCTCTTTCGTTTATATAATACTCCTTGGCTTTGCCCATCAACTCCTCGTACTCTTTGGAATGTTCGAGTAGTCCACGAAAATAGTTCTTGTCTTTCAGACTGTTAAGATAAGCGTTCCAAGCTTTGTCGCCTTCGACATCGGACGTTGGCTTGGCTTGCGAGATCAGAATTTCGAAACCGCATGCGATCTTCACGCCCAAGAGGTACGCCTTGTATTGCGGACTAGAAGGCTGCGGCAAGTTCCATCCGGTCTTTCGGTCCGGAATGTACTTGGTGTGCGTGAGCATCGCATACAGACATTTCGTGAACACGACGCTGGTGTTGACTCGATTTTCCGGCGGAAAATACTTCATAGCACGACATGCTTTGGCGTCTACCGTGTCGCGATTGCAGAATGCCTGCACGGCTGCTGCAACCAAGTTCGGTTTGTGCTTTAGGATGGCCGCTACATTGACCGGAACATACGCTTTGGCTCTGTGTAGATTTTCGGCAATTTTCCCCGGGTATTCGCAGATTTTTTTGTTGACGGCCGCTTGGATTTCGTTAGATGCCACCGTCAGACTTGGATTTTGCCAGATTTCCTTTAGAGCCTCTGCTACTTTTAGTTCTTGTTGATCTTCTTCGTTTTCCAGGGGTGCCACAATGTGGATTTTTCCTTGGTATATGTACACCTGCATGAAACATTTTAAAGCTATGTGAGGAAATGCACAAATATCTGTTAAATTATACATTATGGGGAAAGTTGTTTATAAATCAATGACTCATAATGAGCTTAACATAATTAATAAAAATAACTAATGACACACCCTGTTTTCACAATTCTCAGGTTTTGCCCAATCAGGTAAATACTCTGCAGCCTCAATTAGCAGGAATTCTCCATCAATATCACTGACCCTTGCAATCAGTCCTTCAATTTCCTTTGTCAGCTTTATCAGCAGATAAACAATAAACCATTCATCTTCTATGTTTTCCCCATAATGGCTGATTCCATACAAATGAGCAGGCAAAGATTCTAAAACGAAAAAATGTAACATTAAAAGAAAAGAAACAAATTTTAAGTGATCACCTCTGTTTTCTTCATTGCAGAGAAAATTGGACAGGGTTGTTCTTGAAATTAATTGAAATGAATCACGATGCCAGAGGTAGTTTTGCGAATACTTTTTGGCAACAATATTAGCTTCTCTTAATACACTGTTAATCATCGATTCTTCTTCCTTTTTCTCTAGCAATGGAAATTTTGGAAACAAAAAGTATTCCACAAAATCTTCCTCTCTAACCGATTCTAGAATATTCTTATTTTGCGCCATATTTAGCGATTAACTTTGCCAATAAACTATCTTTTAATGCAGAACAGTACTTATGTAGTTAATTTAAATCACTTTATTAACAAAGAACTTCTTTAAAATTGTTTAACGCATGTTTGTTGACCTAAAAAAGTTATTGACAACAAAACGAAAAGAAGTTAGGTTACTGCTTTCGATTGCCGTCGCGTTTATTCGTTGGGAAAGTTTCTAAGATTTGTGGACAATTAAATAATAGAAAAAATATTGAATTAATTGCATTTATGGTTTTTGAAGTTAGTAAAATCGTCTGGTCGTTACGAAAACAGGTTTGCAATTAATAAAGTGGAAAATTCCGGAAACGGTATTGCCAACACTGCCAACCCGAAGGGAAAATGAAATGCATTGCGTGGTGCGCGTGCGCTAGTGTCATTTAAGTCGTTGTTCGTACAGCATTTATATCCGCAGAGCTAGACTTTCGAGGTTTCTGTTTGACAAATTTTAAATCTTTGATCATCCTTACACAGACGGCTTTGTGCAGTTTGCAAATCTTTTTTTTATAAGTATATATTTTGATTATCGTATGTCCATCCAGAATCTCAACACATTTGGTGAGTACTAGCGAGTAATTACGATACTTTCTTGATGCCGTCGTACAAGTTTGTCAAAATGGCGTATGTTTATCTCAAGGCGAAGGTAATGATGAGGCATAATGGCTATTTTTAGAACGCCGAAAAAGTGCCCGCTCATTGCTATTGCCAAAGACTCCCTTCTTAA
>JASKGO010008045.1:0-34498 GCA_030556065.1 Holobus sp. GC000080 | reverse complement strand
GCTATGTGCTTATCAAATTGCTTATTTTTTTTCTGATTGGGAACAATTATTACATTCATTCTGCATCAAATAGTTTTCATGGAATAAATTATCAAAAAAATCAACGATTTTTAGTTTTTTTCAGGAAAATTCGGGAACCAGGAGCGTAATCCAATTAGTGTAAAAGGATATAAGTTGAGCGTGAAATTCTGCCTATTTTTGTCCATTTAACCGAATCTCTATCTCTAAAACTGTAGAAGTTACCCATATACGGGTTGAGAAAATGGCCACCCTGTATATATAAGATAAAAGTAACCAGAGCGATTGTTAAAAAGCGTTAAAATAGGTGAAAATAAAAATTGTACTTCAAGATCTTAAAATCCTTCAAAACCTTCATTGGTGACCCCACTATGAAATCCAGGAAATTAAGAAAATCTGTTAATTGAAAATCCTTTCCTTGGGAAGCTTTCATTGGAAAGCTTATTTAGTTTACGAGTAGATTTAAAATTTCTAATAATATCAAATGATAATGTGTTTTGTTTAAAAATTAAGATATTAGAGTATGTCGCGTTCAATCAATCAATCAACCAATCACTGTTCGAGTATAGAAGTTCAAAATTTAAGAAAAAAAAAAATCGACTAGAAATAGAATTAAAATAAATTATGGAACATTAAAATTCCTGCTCATGTTTTTCTATAATTTTTACCGGTTTTACGAGATTTTTTTATAGCTAAATTGTCACTTAAATTATGTTTTCCTTGGTACTTTATTAGTCTTATCCCGAAGTAAGAAACATCAAACGGAAAAACTGTTTATGGATTTTTTTTACCGATCCAAAAATGATTTTAAATTGTAATCTTCGTCGATACTGGCATGGTTGTGAAGAAGAAATGTAAATTAAATAGTATTGAATAGTTTAGGTACAATCTTACTTTAATTTACTAAGGCCCCTCCCTGTATTTAATATCATTTAATTCTATTTAAAGGAAAAGCAGTTTTCATTATACTCGTATTTTAGAAATGAGATTGTTTTAAGAGTATTTATAACTAAAGTTATCCCCTATTACCTTTAATGATATTTCCAAGTTTATTACTTTATATAAATAACAAGGATGGTTATGCAATAGTTTCCCGGAAAAGTATTTACGCAAAAACAGAATTTCTTAAAGAAAGTATCAACAAGGTGGGGTAAAAAAGAGAACCGAGTATTTTATGTAAACCTATATTTTGCCAGCCATACGTAAGAGAGGAAAAAACATTACGCGCATTGTTTATAGCGGAATCCTTTTAATATTCGCAATCATTATTTTTAATGCGGTCTTTAAATGCTCATTTATTCACCGACTTGCATTACCTTTTATGCATACCTGTATAGTCTCCGGCGAGCATCCCGCAGGACGACTAGCGCGAATGTTTCATTTGAAGGTATCAAGGGTTAATTATGCAAATGCAGTAAACCGCGCGCCCTTTGGGATTTTATATGTCGCCGCCGAGCGCGCAAGGATTAATAATATCGTTAAAATACCAGGAGAGAGAGAGTAAATACGAACTGTTTGGTCTAATTGCACCGAGTGCTGCCACGTTCCGCTGATTCAATCAGAGTGCGAAGAGCACAAAATAAGGAAATCAGTGTCGAGCCTACAATTTACCCCTTGGGGTGCGACGGAATCAATTCAAGTAATTCGCTCGGTTAGCTCGCAATCGCCGTTTTCACAATGCCAGCAAGCCTTTATACTTTATCCACGACACACTAAGCACAAGTAAAATAACTTCCAAACTGTTATTACGTATGCCTTTGTTGCCCTGATTAGTATTATTGGTCTCATCGTTTTAAGCGCGGCAAACACGCGAATTGCGAATTTAATCCACGCTCAAATTGTTACTTCTGCACAATTTGGCGCTTTTTTATTTTATTTGCTGTTTCTGCCGTTTCTATATGTGTAATCTCATGTGTGTTCAACGGCGCGGAAGACATTAAAATAAGAATATTTTGTTCCACGAGTGCACGAACGATGTCTTGCGTCTCGTAATTTTACTCCCTCGAAATGATTTATGAGTAAGTTATACGTGTTTGGCACAATTCCGCACAATATGGACTCTGAAACAAAAGTTGCGACAAAGGATGCACTACACTCGTTTTGCAGTTTACTCGTATATTTATTTAGTTGGGAAATTTATTGCATTTTTTCACTTTAAATGTTCCCAGTATTCAATTTTTTATTTTTATATTTCAATTTTTTGAAGTTCTTTTAAATATTGTTTTCAATGCATGTCCCTGGTTTTTTAAATATGATTTTTGTTGCATTTAATATACAGGGTGTCCCATTTGGAATTGCATTGTATGGTTATCTCGGTTAATAATGGCGATAGAGATTCGCTCAAAGGAAAAAAGTAACAATTGTTTCCAATAGACATTTTCAAAATGAATTTAATTCAATAATTACCATTAACGTTGGATACTTGACTTTTGGGAGAAAAAACAAAAACAAATTATTTTTAAATGAAAACCATCCTTAGCAATGAGCTTATCAAAGAGCATATTTTTTTTCTGATTCTAAAAATTTAGCTGTTAGTTTAATTACCTTTGACGATTGTGGAAAAAATTGAAAAACATATTTTGTTTTCTTGAAAATAAATGGTAAACTTTGAATTTTCTAAAAAATATTTAAAGAAATAAAAAATAACTACATTAGTAATATTTTTGTTTCTTCTAAATAATTTCTTCGCAGAACACTTTATCCACGGCAATTTTTATGGCAAGGGGGTGCCTTTTGTGACGTCATTTTCAATGGAGAAGTCCCATCAGAAATGCCAGAGCCACTCTGATGACTTTAAATTTAACAGAAATTTTCAAAGATAATTCAAAAATGAAGCTATTAAATAAAACAAAAGCAAACTAAGGTTTCCATTAAAAAAACATTGATTTTTTCCAAAAAACTCAAGTAAGCTATAATTTTTATTTAATTAATTAGATTCTACGAACACATGTCTATAGGAAGCAGTATTAACTTGACTTCTATGTCAAATAATTTCCTAGAAATTAATTTAAGAAAAAAGAACAATTTTCTACTTATCCGGGATAATCCGGACACTTGGAGACTAATTTTTAAGAAGCATTAATTTTATTTAACTCATTTTGTATATAAGTTTACTCATAACTTTTAATTTTAGTTTAATTTGCATTTTGTTGTTAAATTCTTTTTTTGCGAGTTTACAGTTTTATTTATAATTTCTATTTTGACAAAATAAATTAATTTGTGTTAACAGCACTTAAGATTTGAGGAAATAAATTTGCATTAAGTTTATAAAAGGGGATGGTCATAAAGCCAGCGTGAAAAAAGTTTCCCCAGCCAATTATTTCGTCATATTTTACAAATAATTTACGCGTTTGGTCATAGTACAACTAATAAATTTTCATTTATGACTGCTGGTAACAACAAAAAGTATGTCGTAGTGCGAGTATTGTTTGCTTCAAAAATTCAAATTAAAAATTTGAATGGCTGATTTTAAAGGTAGCGTTTTAATGAATAACACAAAGCACAAGATTTTCTTCTCGGCAAAACTTTTTTCATCGTTCTCTTTATTTTTTAATTTCTTTTTCAAGTACTATTATATCAAGTGTCACATAAAAAGTATTAAATTTTAGTCTTCTTATTACAATTAATTTTCAATTTTTTTATGTTGTTATTGCAGACGTTTGCTTTACATGTAAATTTTACGTAATTTCATGCAAATTGCCTGGAAGTTTTAATAAGTGTAATATTCATAAATTGCACCGTCAAAGTTCAACTCTATGAAACATCAAGAAGTTCCCACTATTATAGTATAAAGTATAAACAATTACACTTTGGGGTGCATTATACGTTATAATTCTAATTAATAATTTGATGGGGTAATTCAACAGTTACTTTTACATTTTTAATGTTCTTTTTTATAATTGTAAATAAAATAAAAACATTTTAAATTAATATTTAATATGCTAAGCTATAAAAAAATAACGCTTTTTTATAACTAATTGAAGTAAACTGAAGGTTCAAAACATAGAAAAAACACATTAAAAATATCAGCTATCAACGTAAAATATATATTGAATTTTTTTAGCAAAAAAAGTAATTTGCAATATGCTGTGACCCAAAAAATTACTCCATTAAGGAAATACATCATAATAAGCGCCGCAATGAAAAAATATCTGCCATCCATTATGGCGATATTTTTTGTCGTAGGAAAAATGACACCGCCCTATGAAATATCGCAATGTTCATGTATAATTGAAGAGAGAATGCTTTTATTGCATAAAATACAATATAAATATTCATTGCAGATATTACCCATGTTTGTCGTTGTTTTATTTCGCCGGGCCTCTGAGTGTTGTGCCCAAAAAATATTATTTAATAAAATATTCTATTTTGTTATTTTACACCAGAAAAATCTTTGTCGGAAATAAAATTTTCAACGCAATGTGTTTATTATACCGGAGGACAAAAATTTTACTACCACCCCTACCATTTCTTTATTTTTGAAACAATGTTTACCAATTTTTTTTTACATAAAAAAGACAATATTTCCAATTGGACTACATTTTTTTATGATTTTATTGAGATTTTTACCCAAAATGAATGCAGCATACTCTAAATGGTATCAAAAGATTCGTCATTAAAAGAGGAGTTAAAAAGCAGGGGTGGAGTAATATGGTTTCCATTTGAAAAAAGGGACTTTTGACCAACATAAACATTTGGTCAAATTCATTTGTAAATAACTCACAAAATTTTAATCTTATGCTAGGTTTACAACTTTTTAACATAACTTTACTTCATTCTGAGTAATTTAAGCCATTTCGCAACCATTTAGAATGATTTTTAAAAAATATATTTTTTGCACCTTAATTTTTTAAATAAAAATTACGTTTTTAATTCCAGGATAGTCCTAAGAATGAAAATAAGTGAAAAAATGGGGATGATGTAAAATTTGAGTCATCCGGTATAAAAAAAATCACTAAAAATGTCATTGCGAGACATGCACCTCTAAATGGAAACATTTGCAATTGCAATATTCTTTGAGCGCATTCCTGTGCTTCGTTCATTGAGCAATTCGAAAGAACCACTCGAAGCGAAATGAATGTTTCTCAAACTGGTATTAGTAAAATGTGTAGTATAGTTTAGAGGCGAAGAAAGCTTAAATTAAATCTGGCGCCGGAAGGATGGCTAATAAAATGTGCGGCAATCACGTCAAGCACCTAAAACGCTGTGGCTTTTTATTTTATGGGAACCATTTTTACGTGTATAATGCACGTACGTACGAAAAGATATGGATGTGTTATAACAAGGCATAACAACCTACCATTAATCACAATATTGCACAGATTGTATGGTAGTGCTGCACACGGGCAACACCGAAAGCCATAGAAAAAATCCTTTATACACCGAGCGAACCGCTAACGTTTTATTGATATTACAAGCGCGCAAACTGCGTCCGCTAACTCTGCAGACTATTTTTCCACTGGCTTTCGTTGAATCCGTAAGTAAAAGTTATGAATTCACTTTTACTGCTCTATTTTTATTGAATATTACAAATTTTGTTTGGAAACTTCTTCAGGGGCAATTTTTTTTTTTAGAAGTTTTTCGTTATTTTTTTATAGAGTTTCTTTTATTCTTAATAACAATGTGCTAGTTGATTCGTATCGTATCAATTCTAGGTATAATAAAAATAACTTTTTATGTTTAACTTCAAAACAATTCATATTCTGTTGTGGTAATGAAATACATATGTCATTCAACCGGAAGAAACCATGTCAACCAAGCGACATTTCGAATGAAATTTAGTAAAACCAACTGAAACTGAACGGAATAACTGATAAATATAACTTTAATAATTACAAGGCAATTAATAAAAATGAATAGATAGAATTATTAATTATTGGCCTATTTTTAATTTATTAAATTATATTTTAAATTATTAAATTAATTTTAGCTATTAATTTGTAGGATATATTATCTTTTGTCAAACTCCAAAAGAAAATATTATTTATCTTTCCGGTTTTCCGGAAATAATATTTTCAAGTGCGTGGCATCCGTTCTTATAACATTTAAGCAAGAAGTGTCTCGTTTACATCTCAACTTTTCTAAAAAGATACCCCTTCGCCTTCGATTTTGTAATTTCAACTCTTATTTTCTAGAGAATATATTTCATAATCAAAATCAAAAATTAAAATTTATTTTTGTCTACTTCTGTAAGCCGGAAATAATTTATAAGTGCGCGGTGTTCACTTCAAGGGCGAGTCTAATATAAAAAAAGAAATTTTCTTAAATTTCTCTGCCTCAATATTTAATCATTTTCAGTCAATTTAAAGTGCGTAATATCCGTTATCAAAATCAAAATTTCGTAAAATTTTATTCATGTTTTTCCAGTTTCTCAGAATTAATTTTAAAGACAACCTCAGTAATTATTGTTATTTTTAAAGGGTCAAATTTTGTGAAATTTTAGTTTTTATTACTAAATCAACTTAAAATTAAAGTATTAAAGGTAGAAATCTATTTTTGAATTAAAAAAAAAAAAGAAAAAAAAAGGATGAGTTTTCCAATAAAAATAAAACTAAGTTATAATATATTGTTTCCTTCAATTTCAGTTTAATAACTTTCAAATAACTTAATAAGCAGCTCAAAGTAGGCATATTCCGATATTGGAATAGTTGTGAAAATGTTGCTAATGATTAAAATTGACACTTTCCACCCTTATACCTCTTTGCATTATATTACTTTACATGGGCACATAAATATGAATAATTAATTGAGATATGAAATAATGAGGAGCCTCGCAATTAGCTATAGCATTATTGGGTATTATAATTATTATCATCATAAACAGATGTGTGTGGTGTTAATGAATAATTAAAATCTATCAGATATGTGTAAATAATATTTGAATAAACTATTTTAATTACGCCGAGTTGTACGTAGTAGTAATGGAAAATCCGAATCCAAAGTAGATTAAGGTAGGTTAGTAAAGTTCATCGCGAATTAATCTTGACGCGGCTTTGCGGGATAGTCTATAACGCAGCAAGGGTGACTTTGGTGGCGAGTTTGGGATGCATTAGTTGACTACGCGTAAATTTAAAGTGGAAAGTGCAATTTCAGTTTTGTACGCTACCTTTTTCGGTAACCATAAATAATTTTCCTTGCACCTCTAGTATAATTTAAACAACTAACTCATGTGGAATTCGCTTTTTGCATACCTTTAAATACGATTTAAATATTTTAAATGATACAAGTCGCATTTTTTGATGATTTTGATGTTTAATAGTTGTCCAAACGCGGAGCGAAAATTTAATACTCGTAAATTTAATATTAATTTCCTGCACAAAATATTTCCGAATAGAATTATTATGGATCCGTGTGTTCCTTAATTGCATCATATATTCATAATTCGGTTGCAGTAATTTTTATGATACTCGCGCTCTCCTATTAAAGTGGAATTGCTTCTTAAGTTTAATTAATTGGATAGCGTTTTCCAGAAGCGCGTTCCCTTGCATTCTCATTTTCAGTCGTATCTCAGTGAAACTTCTGCAGCTTCTGCTACTGCTGCTGCTGCTGCTGCTGCTGCTGCTGCTGCTGCTGCTCTAGCTTTCACAATACTAACAATTATAATTAAGATAATGCGTACGAGCTTAATTAAATTGACTAGCAATGTTTCACGATTCGTGTCTGCCAAAAGCGTTCTCTTCTTTTTCCTTGTTTTTTTCCTTTTTTTGGTATCGATTGTTTATCCAAGAAGAGCGGAAAAACCCAAAACAATTATGTCGATTTCAGATGGAGAGAGATAATCAGTAGATAGACGCGACGGGAGCGGCAGCATCTTTTGCAGTAAATTCCTAGTCACGTTTTCCCGAGGTTCCGTTATTTTACGTAATAATGCATCATCGAGCCGAGCGATGTTTATTAATTTTTTTTTCGCTCGGCAGTTAGCGCGGCTCTAGGGCCGTCCACTCTTGACATTTCATTCACATAATATTTAATTAAAAATTCTTGGGCTTCGAAGAAAAGACGCCGTTTCCTTTTCGCCCCGTCTTGATGCTCCCGATGTTACCGTTTAATTAAACTTGTCGCACGTATTTTTCGCGGCCTTGCTAATGCGAAAAAAAAAACCGCTGATTGTATATTTTTTTCTCAAAGATAATAAAAGAAAAAGCCTTGATTGATAGCTTTCATTTGAAGAATAAAAATTTAGCTTTACAATTTTAATGAATAATAATCGAAAAAAAAAAAGAGCTTTATTGATTTTAATACTCCATGGCTACCAAATTATGGTATACATGTCTTTATACAATTTTGATTAACGAAGATAAATAAACTTATCGTGTTTAAGTTATTTCATTTTGTAAAACTTTTTCGTTTTCTGAAAATAAGTTTTAGGCTCGTGGCGTCCATTTCTATAATAATGAAAAGTGAGTGCAATGTAAAAGTAAATTTTTTATCCAAAGTCACCCTCTTGATTTTTTAAATTTTCACTGTTAATTCATAGAAATTCCATTCCTTGTCTAAATCAAAAATAAAATTTCCTTTAATATCGTTTTCTTTTTTCGGAAATAATGTTTAAGCCTACGGTGTTAATTTCAAAGGCGAGTGTAACATATAAATTAAATTATCTCAAAAGTTCATAATTCAATTCTATAAATAGTTATTGTTAATTACTAGAACGCATAATCCGTTATCAAAATCCAAAATAAATTTTGAGCTAAATGGCGTTATAACTAGAGTAGAACTAATTTAAGCTTCTTTAGGAATATTGAACATCACATTGCCAGAAGCCTTTATAATCTCCTTTGATTATTATTATTATTAGAGAGGGATTGTAACATTGTTTAAATGATATATTGATATAAAATATGAAAATATCGGTGAAGTATATAAAATATAATTTTCAAATTTGAGTATGCATTCTAAGTGTCCACTGAGTATCCTGAATACAATAAAATTTCAAGATATTTTAAGATTGACAGCTACAATTGATGTTATTGGTCTTAATGACTTTTCCCTTAAATATTGTAATTATTTTACAAGTCCTTTCATCTTTTGTCACCCAATTCTATCACTCAGTGGTAATTACAATGGTGAATTGTGGAAAAGTAAGGATTCTTATTGCGGCGAACTTTCATCATCACACGGATTCAACTTTCAGGTTGTTTTTGAATTATTTGACTTTCAAAAAGTTTTATTATCATTTAATATAACTCTATTTATAACTAAATTTCAATAAAATTTACTGAAATTATATAATTTTTCATACTATAATTTGGGAAGAAAATTAAAACTGAAATGTACACTATAATTTAGTACAGAGAGAGTAATTTATTTATAAACCTCTTGATAATTTATAAACTAAAAAAAGTATTTTTGTATACCAGAATATTACTTTATAAATTGTAATAGTTTTAAAATAGAATAAAGTTTTTAAAGATCTGCGAATTATTTGTAAATATTTACATTTAAAAATTACGTTGTTTATTTTAAATTAATTACGACCAACAAAAACATTCAATTAACATTTCGCTGAAAGCATTTGCAATAATTTGTACATAAATAATAATTATTTATTCAGTACCGAATTCAATTTACAGTAATGACAAAAATAAATTAAATACTTTATACAAATTGATAAAGGGTTTCCAAATGTATAAAACAAACGCAATTAATAAAAAAAAAATTCTAGCAATGCATTATATGTTGACGTCAAACCGTTTAGACCAACTTTAATTGTATCACTTTCAATTATTAGTAAAAGCAATATAGTATTATTACCATACACATTTGACATTTAATTACTCATATACTAACCATAAACATAAAAAGGTAATATCTAATATTTACTAAATAATGGGTAATAAATATGAAAATTTTATATAAAAAAAAATATCATCAAGGTTAATGTTGTGTTTTGTATTAAAAAAAAACAGAGACTAATAGGTGAAGGTGCTGGGTATACTATAAAAATCCACATTAAACTCGTAAGATCAATCAAATAAATTAATAAATAATGTAATATATTATATTTATCACTATAATATTACAATAGTTTAAACCGATTTGTTTCGGAAGTATTAATGTACTTTTCCTATTAAAAATTAATTATTTTCTCTATGAATTTTTATCGCTCGCGGAAATCATTATGTAGGTTTTATAATGCACAAATCAATACGCGGCAAGAAATGAATGTCATTGAGTTCATAAACTAAATTGTAACCAAATACTAACCGATCATTATTTACTTTCATACTACTTTACTGGCTTCTCATAAACTAATATTGACCGAAACCAAAAAAAAAAAAGTTGTGATGATAAATGTCTAACGGCCCAACTATTATTAATTTATGTGATGTGTAGGTATAATATGTGTTTTAGAATTTCGGCGATTAGCTTGGTGGCAATTAGCGCAAAACACAAGTGCATAATTTCATTAATGTGATAATAACGCAGACAACTAACCGTCCTACATGTAAATCATCCCGAAGGTAACTTCATTTCAGCTCTTTGAACAAGATAAGATGACAATTTTCGCTATATCTTTCCCGCCGCTTTATATACTTACTCATTCAAATGATTCCTTTGAATTTTGAATTTTGATTTAATAAAGAAGAATATTGACAAATTAAATAAAAATATATATATACGAGTATATCTGATCTTGGAGAAATTTAATGATACTTTCAGAAAGTTTAAATTGATTTGCTGAATTCCCTGTGTAAAAAATGATATTCAAGAGGGATCTCTTTTTTAATATCCGCTTCAAATAATTGCCATGAAAATTAAGTCAATATTAATTTGCAAAATTGGGACAAAGTTTGCAAGTCAAGACGCACATACGTAGATTATACAAATGAAGAGGAGAGCATTAAAAGCATTAGGGAACAGAGCACTTACCGAGAGCTTTTAACAAAGTGGCACAATGTCGTTGACGGTTGCTTTCAAAACATACTTTTCGGCGATGCGAGTCACATTGGTGGAAATTAAACTATATAGTGCAATTCGGGTGTAACGGTTAAGTGTGGCGAGAGAGGAAAGCGCGCTCGGGAAGCGCACGGGAGCTGCGAAAAGCGGCAGCCGATGTGGGAATAGAACTGGCGTTTTCAGCGATTTCAGCCCATATTGTGCGCTCCGCACTGAACTTTCCCCAAAAAGCGCACGCGTCGCAACTTTATCTCTCCGTAGACGCACTCTACATCTAAACTAAGTATACACGAGTAGCCGAAGCAGAGCGATCTCAAAACTACCCCAACTTTTAAATAATACTTCGCCCATTGTCTCTGTTGGGGAACTTTTACATATTTAAAGTGACCTAATAGAATTGCCTAAGATAAGTGAAGGGTTCCGCTTCGGCGAACCGGTTGTTCGCTCAACTTCCAACTATTTCGACGGGCCGCTTTAAGGAGCTGTTGCGGCCGCATTCTTCGCGTCGTCCTTCAATTCCATTTAGTCCTGGCGGACACGGGATGTGGGGTCCGTTCGCACATACAAAACCGCATTCACATAAGCCGATTGAAATAGTTCCCCGAACACCTGTTTCTGTCAACGCTCTTTATGTCTCAATGGCGCGAACAACTGAATATTTGCATGCGTCCGACTTGCTTGAAGCTCCTTTCTGGTGTCGCACCGGTATCATAAATTAGCCCGTGGCCCTTTTTTTGTGCTCGTCTTGCCCTTTTTTACGTGCCGCACATGAGAAAATCCAGGCATAACGAGAAAACGACCGCGGCGATATGCGAAAAACGATAAGGGTACAAAGAATATGCTTGTTGGTATTACACTTTGCCTACTGTGCATGAAGAAACGACTATGTTTATTTTCTGATATGTCTATAGAATTTCGCCGTCGCCCTTTTAGCGTTTCACGCGTCGCACTTGCCTTTAAAGGCAAATTAGAGGATTTTCTTCTTACGCTCGAGAAAAAACGTTTTTCCCACCGCATTATTCGATATTCTTCCTTTAAAATTCGCCAGCCTCTTTGTGAGCTTTTCCAGCCTTAGAATAATTTGTAAGATTTAGATATAGCTTCCCACCAAGATTTTCTTTTATTAAAGCTATATTTCTACCGTTGTAAAACTTTCTATTAAAAAAATCTGAAAAATATTACAGGCTTTACAAACAATTAATTATTGTTTAATAATACGTAAGTAATTCAATATTCTTGAAGTGATTTATGTTAGGTGTGTTACTTCTTATGTAACTACATTTAATTTTGTTTCTATATGACATTTTAAGTTCATATTAGTTTGTTGAGACGTGGAAATTGTGTGAAATGCTAAGTTATCCAAACAGTTTATCTTAAAAGACTTTATAATTAGCACTTTATAAATAAACCGCTCAAAGAATCCCACTTCCTTGTTTTTAACTTAAAAATGGTTACAATCTTTAATGTAAACGTTTTATTTTTTTATTTTTTAGCGAATTAATTAGAAATTAACTATTAATGCATTTTTTTATCAACAAAAATGTACAGGATGTCTCTTTTAAATTTTTAAGTAACTAAATATTAATACTAAAGAAGGAAAAAACTGGTTATTTTTTTTGTAAAATCAGAAATTATCACTTTATTTCATAAAGTGATTAAAGTATTTAATCTAGATCTAGAAAATCTTGAGCATCCCGATCGAGGAGATTTTTATTCTCGTGATCATGTAGGAGTGCTACATTTAGTTTCAATACATCTTTTGACAGCTCGAAAAGAAAGCGTTATGTAGGTCTTTCACAAACTCAGATGTAAGACGCGAACGCACTTTTAATTATAATTTCTGAACAGAGCACGCCATCCCTAGCAATTTTGATCGCAGGGGCGGGATGTGTGATATCTCTTTCTGTTGACGCCTCATTACAAACATCACGATCACCCTTATCCTTATCTCTTCATTTTTTTTAAGGTTTTCGAATAATTAGTAATTACTAATTACTCAAGTTAAATATTTTAATTTACACAACGATTTACATTTTATCTCAGCTTTTAAGCTTTTTAAGCTGAAATAGTTATATTATTATATTAACTATTCAGATATTGTATAATATTACTTATTTAGAATAATTAATATGAAAAATGATTTTCATTCATCATAAAATATAATTAACAAAACAATCAAGCAACCAAGAGACATTTCCTATTTTTGTAAACAGAAATATGTTATGCAAAACATTACCCATTTTACTAAATCTCCAACCCCATTATTAACAAAGATGGCCACACAATGCTACTGTAAATAGGACATCCAGTTTTTTTTTTACAAAAAAATATTTAAAAAAATTAGCAAATTATATTATTATAAGAATTATTTCGTAATTTTCGTAATAAAAAACATTTTAAAATAAACTTGATACTAAATTCGATATAAAGAGGTACTATAAATAAACTTCTAAATGCTTCTAAAACTAAAACCTATTTAATTATTTACTTCCAGTGAATATAAATCCTTATTGACATTATTGTTTCCGTTAGATGGTCATTAATCTTGATTTGGCTGATTTCCAAGGTTTATCATAAGGGAAAATGTCCTACCGGCATTTTCCCTATTCTTTTTACCCTTGTTTCTAAAAAAAATAATCTTAAAAGCTTTTCAAACTTTCAGCTTTCACTCTGAAGACTTTAACAATAGGTTTAAAAATAAAACGTACATGTAAGTGACTACGTTAGAGGCATTTAAATAATGTTAGACTTTTATTTTTTAATAAGCCTTTTAAATACTAATGTTATTTTATTTTAACTATACCAAAGCGCCATAGCGAATATTTTAATTGGATTACTATTATTTGTTACATGCCAACAATACGCAGCAAAAATACAAACAAAGGAAAACCGATTACGTACAAATAAACCATTTCTCAAATTGATGTTATGAAGAAGTAATGTGGATGGTACAAAGTTGACATTTTAAAACATTTTCAAGTTTAATTGTTTTATTTGCTATATAAGTTAGTAGGTATTAAAATACGAAATTATCAGCTGCCTAATAATTAAATATGAAGATTAAAAAAATATAAAACGAAACGCAAATGTAATTTAAAATTAATCATTTAACGAACACAGTGAGTGCATGGTACTGCCATTATATGTTGGAGAATTGTGGAAAAAATAGATTTAATTAAATTAAATTCTCCCACAGGCTGAACTACTAAATTAATTTTGCTAAGCCATTTTTTGTTGCTAATTAATTAGCTAAAGCCAAGCTGATGTAATTCAACACCACAAAAAATCCTTTTTATTCAGTACTTAATATGCATTACATAATTTATGCATTCATGCCGTAAATAGCAAACATTACATTATGTTAGTACTTAGCAAGCAACAAAAATAAGTATTGCACTTTCAATTTCCATTCCACGGCGCAATACCCTGAATTTAGTGTAAAATAAACTATGTAGCAGGCAACTTGAAGAGATTTCCCCAAAATCTGCGAACGTTATTAATCTATTAGATAAGAGACTTAGTTAGTGTTAATAATAGAGGTTGTTAGTTAGGTCTATTATAGGTGATGCATTATATGTATCATGGCACGGTTATTGACCTATAATTAATCATCAACCATGCGGTGCGGCATTGGCATGGCTTGTAATACCATGATCACCGGTGTGTTATGTTCATCTTAAATTTTACACGATAGCATCACGTCAATTTTAATTAATTATTTAATTTATTATTGGCTCTCGAATAATTCACGTGTTTTCGTCGTCCTTGTACAGGACGAACACAGTGCCTGTACGTATATTTATGGGGGATGTGTGTTTTGAAAAGGGGCGCGAAAAGTGCTTAATCGAATGAGCAGAACTCATTAGGAGTTTTGTCTTTTGCACGTAGTCGGAACTTTACCGAAACAGGATTCCAATTCAAGTCGATAACTGTTTCTGTTTCTACATTTGCGCCAACTTGGAATTATCTGCATGGAAACATGTTTGATTCGAATAGGAACGCTTTTCATATTTATCCTGTTTGTCGTTAAAACTTGTCTCATTACTTATATAACTTTCGATTAAATGCTACTAGATATTACTATGTAAGACGAAGAGATTTTGCGCAAGATGCGAGAATATTTTACAATGGTCTATTATTCAAAGATTCGTATCCAATTCTACAGGGTGGATCTAATTAGTATTCTCTATTAGGGATTTTGGAAACCGCTTATGCGAAAATTAAAATTTCTTCTTTGTCATAAATTATGGATTTAAATATATTTTTGATCAGTAAATCTATTTGACACTTATCGAAACTTAAATATAATTTGAAACTCTATTCCAAATTTCATATTTTTTCATTGATAATTTATAGCTAGGTCTTTTAACTCTTTTAATTAATTATTATCTTCGTTAATGAAGATTTTCAATGAAATATATTCCATCATTTGGGACAGAGGAAGTAACTAATTTTAGAGAGAAATTGGACTTAGAAAATTAGTCATAAGTTTTTTTAATCTGGAAATTTATAATATCTGTTTAGGAACCACCAATTTATTCATCTAGTACAATTTTTGCCATATTTTAAATTTAATTCTTTTTTTCAAACGTAACATAACGATCAGGGAGGGCAAACATCAAACTATGAAATAATGCAATGAATGTAATTTTTTTGAAATCTAAATAAATCATAACTTTGAAATTAAGAAATTGTTTCATTAGCAATGAAAACTCTCTGCATGAATATTATTTATGTAAATGCCACCCTTTGGCAAAAAAATGTTTTGGGAATAATATTCAACTAAACTAAATTTTCCATGAATAATAATAATTACAGTTTGTAAAGGTGTAAAAACCAGCAAATTTAAGAAAATAGCAAAATATGATTGCAGACTAAAAAAATACTTAGCATACTTATAAGTCCTTTAAAGAAGCAGCACACGGTGAATTGCTTTTTCAACTTTTTTGCATGTAAAGAAATAAGTCCCAGGCATTCCAAGTGACAATCCGACATTATTATAATCCCTCTGAGATGCTTTTCCACTAACATATTTTCTTCATAGAACATTATTCATTCGCACTATTCAAATAATTTATATCATGTAAAACGAAGATAAATGTAGTACTTCCTAGTTTATTAGAAAACTACACAACCCAACAAATTTGAATTCTCAGATATGTGTTCAGGGTGGTTTATTTGATTTGATTGATTATAAATGGGGAGAATTTTTTGCTAATAACATTTCTCTTTGCAAAAGTGTAATTTGTCTCCTGGTTTCTAAGCTATTCAGAAAGAAACTGAAATTCGATGTTTTTTTTGTAAACATAGGTCATTATACATTTTCTAATGCGTAAACTCAGAAAATAGGTGTCAAAAGGCCCAACAATTCTTTGCTATCAGAGATTGTATTTTCTTAAGAATTTAAAATAATGCTCTGGCTTCCACAAAAGAAAGCTTTGATAAAAAAATAGTTTTTCCCTAATCAGTGATGGAGAATACAGTAAAATTTCACATTTAGGACCCAGACCCAAAAATCGTGTTAATCAAGGAATTTTGTTCTGAAAACATTAAACATAGGCAAATATTTCAAATAAAAATTGATATTTTTTAAATACAATCTAATTTATTTACTTCATTATTAAATTTAATTGATTTTTAAGATACAATTGACTGGAATTTAATGACAGTTTTTTAGACTATCTAATTTAGCAATAGAATGTACTTACTACATAATTATTTTCGCACGGTAGATTACGAAAATTACATTTCAAGCAAACAGGAAAACCTTGAAATGTTTCTTTTTAAAAACGACTCCTGACCTTAGCAAATTTCCATTTGAAAAACCTCTCCGCATTTGAAAAAGCCCATTCAGTTTGCTTTCGATATTAGTAAGTGATGTGCAAACAATTAATATTGATTTAGGTAAAAAACATGACGTGTAGTAATAATGACTAAAGGCAAACCGTTCAAAAGGATGTATAATTTTTATCTAAACACCTTGAGCAAATATAATAAGTACGTCTCATCGAGACTAGCAATCGACTTTCATTCAGTCTAACTTTAAACGTCAACCACAAAACAATATATTTTGCGCATTTTATTTGCGGGCTAAGTTGCAATCTTCAATATTTTATAATAAAAAAAATACTAAAACAAGAAAAAACTAAATACCATGAAGTTCCTTTGTGTGGTAATAACAGCAGTATTATTCTTCCAGAAAATAGAGTCGCGAAAAGGTAGCATTTTCCATGTAATTGAGACAGTCGTTACAATAATTTGCATGTACCGTGCATTTTGCAGACTTGTATTGTTATATTTGCGACTCCGAAGAGGATCCGCAATGTGGAACGAGCTCTCAAGTTGATAGTTCTTCGGTGAGATGCAGTACGCTTTCGTATAACAACGAAAGGGCAGGCTTTGATGCACAACAGTCAGCGACGAATTCGCCACAAGAAGATTACCGTTGTTTCCAAGGCTCCATTTTTAATAGTAAAGCTCACAAAAGTTCTTCCTATGCAAACCGACAGCTTAATTTTTCTTTAATGGTTTTTCAGAGCAAAACGGTCGGGAGACATTTGTGAAAAGTTGCTTATTGGTGCAAGCTGACGTGAATCGCGACGATTGCGATTACGTAAAAAACCAGTTCGAGTCGAATTACGCTGTGGTTACTTGCAGCACTTGCAACGAGAATTACTGCAATCGCTTTAACGGAACAATTAGGCCGCGATTTAATTATGATGCACAGGATAATGGAGGCGCGTCAATTTCGCTAACGATTCACGCGTTGCTGCTACTGCTGCTCGCAACGTTTTCATTGTTATAACTTTTTGCATCCTGTTGATGTTTTATTTCGTTTTGTTTTTTTCTTCTTTTTTAATAAAAACAAAAACGGGAAATAATCTTTCGTCGCTGACGGTTTCAGGTGAGCCGAAGCTTTCATAAAATGCAACCGGATTTTATCATTAATCTTTGCCGCTCATAATTATTGGAAGCGCAATATCGATTGACAAGCTGAGATTAAAAAAGTGAAAAACAAATGCTTCCGCAATTATTTATATTGGTGCTATTTCTTCGGATATTAATTGAAGTGCCAGGTTTAAGCGTGAACCGGACAAGCAGGAGGAGGATAATAATAATGAAGAGTGTATGGTACCTGTTTCATGGCTTGAACTTTACTGATTAAGGATTACTTGGGGAGCTGGATGGGTTTACACTGCATTCGCAACGTTGTTTACTCGACTCGGTTTTCATTACGTTTTTACTTCTTTCTTTTAATTTTCGTTTTTAACTGGAATTTTTCATTCCGTCAGGATTAAACGAATGTTTTGGGTAATAAAGTTAAAAACTGTTTCATTAAGGAAACGTTGATTTATGCACATAATTTTTTTTCTTTTAAAATTTGTTAAAATATATTTTTTTTAATTATTATTTCGCTGAATTTCAAAAAATAATTGTTAAAATAAATTAAATAAAGACCAAAGCTAGCCACCAATTTAACTGTCAAAATTTTGAATACTATTAATTAGGTAAAAATACCTTACGAAGTGATAAGTTTAGTTTTTGAAGTTAAATGTCTGCTTGCAAAGTTCGTACAAGCGGTTATATGTATAATTCCAGATTATAATTAAAGCAAAACAAGTTATAAATACATTTAATATCTATACCAACCATTCGTGTAAAGTAAATACGGTTATTATTATTTCATAATTAGATTCAACTTAAGTTGCTCAGAAGCATTTTGCCAATGATATTATACAACGGCCGTTCGTATGAAACGTCTGGAAACTAATTGCAAAGTTTAAAGAAAGCAATAAATCTAAGATACTATGATGATAAGTTTAAACTAAATATTTAACAATTTAGAAAAAAATCTATATCGGTATGCTTATGCATGATATTGACATGCAAAGTTATGTGAAATTGGAATAGTTCCCGGCAAAAAAATACAGCAAGTAAAAAACTTGCTGCTGCTAAAATTGGAAATCCCTTCAGTCATCTTGACACATCTCTGTTCTCGTATCGCACCATTGAAAAATAGGATCTTCTCACCTGAATTTTTCATTTGTTACCTACGTTTTTGTTTTAAACGCGAAAGCGGATAATTTATTATTCACTTTATTTGCTTGCAACAACTTTTTCCTAATGTGCATACATTTCATGCGGAGAATTGCTGAAAAATATAAATATTATATGAGTATTTTTTTACTATTCATTAAATTTTTGTTGTTAATAATATGAATAAAGCGGAATTTACTTAAAAAAAATTATAGCCATTTAAAAATCAATGATCATGGTCATATAGATGTCTTGTAAAATTAAAATTTTTGCAAATAAAATTGGAATTATTAAGTGCAAAACTTTCTATAAAGGCAGAGTTTTAGTTACTTTTTTATAAACGGATGGTCCCTTTTTAAACAAAAATCTATTGTAAAATTGTTTTTATACCTTCGATAATGAAGGTATAGCCGTTGACTAAGTACTTATTAGCCAATGGTATAGCCATTTTTATATTAATCGCATGTGAAGGCGCCGGGTTAGTTAAATTTGATCGAATGAATGATTAAAAAAGTAAAGATACTTTTATTAATATGGCAGTAGCAAAACATTTATTTTTAGTAATAAATGTTTACTAGATATAATGTTGATGTATTGTATAAATATTTAAGAAAAGCAAATACTGAGTTTCCTATGCATTTGGATTAAGTGGCAACCCATTTCTTTTCTTTATATTCCAATAAATTTTTCTAAAAATTATATATAAAATTTTATTTAAATTGCTTGATATTCATTTTAATTGAATAGCACTTCCGTTTGAACCGGAAATGACCCCAATTTTTAATTTTTAAATGCCAAACCAAAGATGTTTTCACTTTTTCGGTTTATTAGGGTCTTTACAACCGAAATAATTTATCAAAATTCATTTACTTGCATGTAGAAGAACCATTAAAAAAAGATTGTCAAAAATCATGCATTAAAACTACTTAACTCTAAAAATTTTTGGTAGAAATATCATCAAATTCCGAGATAATAAAAAAAATTGACTTATATTAGTTAAAAAAATAAAAAAAGTTTGTTTAATTAATAGATCAAATATGATTTTTTTTTAATTAAGGCTTTCTGAAGGTACAAGAATATATAATTACAAATTACTAATAAAGGAATATTCCTCTTAATTACGCAACAGCGCCAAAGTAATTAAGACGGTTCTCTTTCTATTAAGCTAATAAGTAAGAAATTAAATTTTCTTTGGTAAATCTAATAATTCTTCAAACACTGAAAAGAACCAATATAAGTTTGTTTTATAGATCGAATTCTAATAACAAACAACTTCCAAGTACTTGCTTTGTATACATAAGCTGCGTATGTTTTACATTTATAGAAAGTGCATAAAATTTATTTTCTTCAACTTTAGTGGCACGTAGCGTTTATACGAGTATGTGTGGGTTTTAAAAGTGTCGCGATTTTTATTTCTCGCTTTACAACCTTTCGTACATCAGTATAAAGTTAGCGGAATGATCTAAAAGCTCATCAGGAAAGGTGTGTGTAACGAATCCGAAAGCTCGCGCAGTCGTTACGCAAGTAAACATTATACCTAACATTTGTATTTAAAATAAACATCTGGTCGTCGCATTCGGCATTCGCTTCCAATGGAATCACATGCAAAAAAAGTCATTGAAGTTGCACTCGGACAGCGGAGTGGAGTGAAATATCGAGTGCAAAAACTCTTCAGTGACGTCAATGAATCACTAAAATGTTATTTCATATGTTTCCAGCTAAATGTCGCTTCGCGCTAAACTGAATTTCAAACAATTCATCTGTAACGTTTTCATTTTGTTTTTTCTTTATTATTTTTTTCTTACTTTTTTATTTTGGTCCGTAAACTGTTTGGAGTATTTCAAAGACCACCCACTACATTTTAAGCGCAGCATGTCTGCCTATAGATTTGCTTTAGATGTGTATTGGAGGCAGACTTTTGAATTCGCGATGTTTTGGCATTGCGTTTACGCACTTTATGGAAAGTTTTAATTTATTGCTTCACTTTCATATGCGGCATTGAAAGGTCTCTTTTAGTCTGGGACTGTGGGACTGAATTGAAATTAATCATTTATTACATTTTTTCCTCTGTATATGATGTGTGTGCTTGTACAGCTAGGCAACAAAGGGAGCGATTTGAAAGCAAATTAGCTCTCTAATTGCTTATGTGTCCCGACGATTATTAAATATTCATCGTCGACCTTTTCAATTTCGGCCGGAGCCCAGTTTTGGAGCAAATCTTTTATCATTTTTGTGTGCATGCCCTATTTACCGTTAGAGGATGAATTTGTTAAAAAGTTCATTATTTTTTAGTTTACGCTTTTAATTATTTAAAATTGAAGTGCTTTATGCGACGCTTAATACAAATTACTATTTGGTAACATTTACAATGAAGTTTTTAATTGAATAGATAAAAGTAGTTAATTTAAAATTTCAAAAGGAATTATTTAAATTACTTTTATTTCTCCGTCCGAAAGTATGGATACATTTCATGATTTACAAAAGAAAATAAACTTAAAGCATTAATAATTCCATTTTGGAAGACAATGCTTTAACTAATATTTAAGAAGTAATCTATTTTTTAAACAATTTTTTTACAGTTTGGCAAATTTTGTTAAAATAGAGCCAAAAAACAAAACAAAATCCCATCGGTTAAGAAAAAATTTTGGAATTATAATAAATCAAAATAGTTTTTTATATGAAAGAAGAGACCGAAAAACCAAGAGAGAGTCAACAGCGCATTGAAAATTTTCAGTTCTTACTTCAGCATAAGGAAAAACTACTCCGCAGAGCAATTAATAAAGCTGCAATTTACAAAATACGTATTTTATTTAATTCGTGCACTTGTAAATTAGATATGTAAAAAATTTTGAAATTTGAAAAAAAAAATGATCATTAAGCATAATTTTTTTAAAGTTTCAATGAAATTTATGGAAGAAAAATGTATTTTAGTACCATAATTTGAGACAAAATAAAATCAGAAATATGTAGCATAATTTGCAACAGAGGAAGTATTTAATTAAACAAATCATCACAGACAATAAAATATTTATTTTTTCTTCCAAAGGTATTAATTTATTTTAATCACCATTAAATTAAGATAATTTTACGCTCCACTAATTAATTTCAACATTGATTACAAAATCAGTAAAATCAATTTATACTGGTTGAATATTATTAAAATTTCAAGCATAATTTGAACGAGCTCATAGTCGAAAATTGTCAATAAATTAGTTTTTCATTATTGTCCGCTTTGTTGTGTAGTTTGCTTGCAGTTTAAAGTAAACACTAAACTTATTGTAATTAATATTTACAATGTGAACAATAAAGTTAAATTTTCGTTCCATTATTATATATAAAAATTGATTTTAATTCGAACTTTTCGATATTGCCAATTATTCCAATATAACATTTAGGTGAATCAATTTGAATCAATATTGGAAACAGGTTAGATTTCTCAAATCTACTATAATTTAAGTTGGAATTATTTGGAAAGCATATTATTCGGAAGAGGTATTTTAAGCATAAACTTGGGGTTGCTTGGTTGTTTGGTCGGCGGGTGCAAATCTCCCCGAACCGGACTTTCCGAGGCAAACTTTGCCGAACTTAGTCATAATGAATGCAAGTTTATCATGCAACTGCTTAAAATGCTAGATTTCTTGCTTTTGCAGCAAGTGCTTCGGAATAATATTGAACCCGTTATGGAATTGACGACCAAAATTTTGTAATAATTATACCTGCATTGAAGTAATAAGACTCGAATTTATGCAAATTGGTGTCATTATAATGCCGATATAAGCGAATTTCAATTCTAATTGAAATTTAACACAATTTTGCGGTTTTGCAATTACATTGCTAGACTAATACATAATACGCTCTCGCTTAAGTTTCCTAATGATGATTTCTCGATCTAAATTAATGTGTTGAAATATACAGGGTGATACAAAACTCACAATTATCATTTTAAAAGTTCTTACTTCTTGTCTTTATCAATACAGTATATAAGTCAATTAAAAAAATTATTGCATTGCACTGATTAGCAAAATTTTTTTTTGGCACGCGAAAACTTATTTTCAAGTTTTAAATATACAGATTCCATCAAGCAATAATACATGTCAAGAAAAAAAAATTGGCACATTAGGTGTCCTTGTGATATCAAACTATGGTTACCATTAAGAAAAAACAAGTCTTTTTTCCACAAAAATTAAGCAAGCTATGGAAAATTTGATAAATTTGATAAATTATTTAGATAGTATTATATAATATCAATAAGGTACTTTTTTTTTCAATTTCGAATAGTTTTCTTGGCATTAACTATCAAAATTTATTTTACGGTAAATAATTTTCTTAAAATAAAAAAAAAATCGTCATTTTTTTCTGGATAATTCAGGAACCAGGACACATATATGATTTTTGTTAACAGCTATAAATTGGGCGTAAAATTCTGTCCAATTTGGTCCTTTTAACTCAATCTCTATCTTTAAAACTGTCGAAGTTACCCATATTCGGATTCAGTAAATGGCCCTATAGCTATCACAAAAAAACTGGACATAACTGGAACAAAACTGCATTTTTTAAATGAAGTTGGGCCAACAAACAAAATAATAATTACAAAGTCCACGTGACAAACACATGATTTTACCAATGTTGTTTAGACGTTTACTGTAACTTACTACTCTATATAACTATGCGAGAAAAGTTACTTTTTATGTGAAGAAACAAATTCTGCTAAATTTATTTTCGAAATTCCAACTTTACCTTTAATACTGTTAAATTAGCTTTCTCCTGTTTTGCGGCAATGTATTTATATAGGGACGGGTAAAGTGAAACCTCAAAGGTTTCTCCAACGATGTGAAATAATTAAAATTTCGGGAAAAAAGGCCGAAACAAATTAAGCGAGCAATAAAGCAAAAAAACAGAAAAAACAACGTTCCCCCATTTCGGCTGCTGAAACGATGCGAAGCAACGGTGAAACAAAGTTTACATTTTAACCGAAATGTTTTATTGTTAATGAATTATCGCTTGCAACTGAAAAGTTTTGTAAACTTTTTTATAAAGAACCGAGCACCTAATATAATTTATGAAATTTTTTCTAACGTGAGTGGCGGGGCTTATTTTTATGATAGATTTATGAAATTACACCCAGATGGATACATTTGCTCTTGCAAAACGAGTGCAATTTGCTCTCTCCTTCTCTCTCTCTGCATGTCAAAGATTAGATACTTGAAAATTTAATGCCCTCTTCAGAATTTGCTTTAAGAGCAATGATAAATGAAAGAAATGCTTGGCAATTAAGCGGACCTTTTAGATATTACTCTTTGAAGAATGCCATTAAATATTTAATGAGACAGTTATAAATAGTTTATTCATTTAAATTATTTTATTTTTATTCATCAAAAGATAGCTCTAAACAATATCCAAACGTAGAAAGCAAAACATATAATTAAATGTTCCTTGCATAATTTATTTAAACAAATTAAATCTAATTATGAATGAATATCAAATTTAATAATTTAAATTATTCAGTGTAATATGAAAATGTTGACTGGGATGTAGCGGTTTGCAATTAACTGTTTACCGGGAACTTTAAAATAAATTTTCCGAACAAAAAGCCAACAATTAATTACCCGCAGCGCATACTGTTTTGGCAATTGCAGCTTGACTGGACTGTTTTTGATGTTCTGCTGATTATTTATAAAGCATTAAATAGAGTTGCAACGGAGAATAATGAAAAGACATTGGGGACTAATCAATCTTGTATTGTAGTTCTTGTTTGGTGCTGGTGATAGAATCGCTCGCTACATTTTACTTCCATCACTTTCAAACTGCAACAAAAAGGCGCCTTCTGAAATACTGCCGCTATCACTATTGCTGATCGCATTGGCCTTTTCATTATCTAACCATTTTTATTTTGTGCTACGAAAATAAATCATAGCTGATAAAACTTTTAATTTTTCTTTTCAGCACCCTTTTAAAGTTTTCTCTCGTCTTAAATGTTAAAAACAACTATAATTTATTTTCTAAAATAACTTTTTCTTCGTAAATAGTAATATCTATTAATTTGATCAGATTATGTAATACTAATTAAATTATTTTTATTTTTGTGCTAACTTATTAGCAGTTTTTTTTAAATCTGTAAGTAGGTAAAAAACTAACAATTTATTACGTTCAACGTGTGTGAAGGCGCCTGGTGTATAGAAATAACTTCGCAAAACTTGTGATTCCTTTCTTTACAAAAGAACTTTTTTAGTAAAACTTTAATTTCAAAAATATTGTGCATTATATATAAATTGATATTTTATAATTAATAATTTTCACGACATTCAACTTAACATACAGGGTGGCCATTTTCTTAATCTGTGTAAGGGTAACTTCTAAACTTTTTAAAATAAAGATTCGGTTAAATTGTGTGAATTGGAAAAAAAGACATTAATTCTCAGCTTATATCCATTTACAAAAGTTAGATATATCTCTTAATTTCCGAATTATCTACAAAAAAAAAAACGTCAGTTTTTCGATAATTTATTCCAAGAAAAATATTTTACAAAGAAAAAAAGTACCAATTGCTCTTAATTGATATTTTTAAATCTTAAAAAAATTTCTAAATTTCCATAGCTGATTTAAATTTTGAGAGAATTTTACAAAAGAAAAAAAAATTAATGGAAGCCTTTGTGGGCTTGTAAAACAGTTTGCTTTTTATATTTGATTTAACAATGAAACGAAAATTTTTAACAAAAGCTTAGGTAATCATTCGATGGACGTAAAATGTAGTGAAAAGTGCTGGAAAATCTGGATTAGTATCTGGAAAAATGGACCGTTACGACGTTCAACAAAGGACTGAATCATTTTTCAAACGAATCAACTCTCTAAGATTATGACATTAAGGTCTCATTTATTTATAAAGAAAATCATTTAGGAAATTGTAGTCTTAATGTTGAAGCATTCATCATCGCAGATTTATTGCTTGTTATTGGTACCTGAATATACGAGTAGTCAATTTATTTTATGGTTTTTATAAAGTTAATTTATCGTTTGCATTATATTCGCTTTGCAATTGATAATTTCTATTGCCTTACTTTGAAAATGTCATTGCAACAATATAAATCCCTGCAGATATGATTGGAATACTTTGATTCCTTATTGGATAATTCGGTAAGATAATAACCTCGCAGTTATGGAAATTACAATGAAAATGCCATTCAGTAAATTGCATTTATTGCAACTATGTGCGCGGGAATGAGATTTTAAACAGTGCACAGTATACTGTACATGCTACATTGTGCCACAGACGAAAAGCAACGATGCAACAGAGGACTAAACTAAATTTCCATGCCATTTTCCGCGCTCCAGAATACCAAAGTAAGGGTCGGGAATTCACAAAACACCGAGATATTTCCTCGTACCTATATATATATTTAGTTTTGGGGTAATACTTTTATAGACTTTTATAGCTTTTATAGACTTTTTCAAAAATTCATGATAAGTCCGAAAAAAACGGCTTCAGGTTAAAGGAGTAACACAGCGTAATACACGCGAAAAAAAAAAGGGGAGATTAAAGTGGTGGGTGGACTAATAACTTAATGGTTTCATTTTAAAGTAGCTTTCGTTGAAATGCGTATTCTATTTTGACAGTAACCATTACATCGCGTCATATAAAAGAAGTCTGTTTATTTATTCTTTCTCTTCATAGCCCATTTTAGATAACTCGATTGAATATTGAAATGGATGGAAAACATAATGGATTCTCAGTATATGTATGATCACGATTTCTTTCATCATTTATGACACATTTTATGTGCTCTTCATATATTTTTTTTTTTAAACTGCGTACTTTTGGCACATTTCCTTTTGCTTTTTAATGGTTGCAAAACTATTGAATTATTTTTCCTACGATCCAAAAATATAAATCAATTTATCAAATTTAAAAATATCAATTAGGAACAATTATTTATTTATATATATCTCAAATAGTTTTCTTGGAATTAATTATCAAAATTTATTCTATGCCAAATAATTTTCTTAAAATAAAAAAAAAAATCGTCGATTTTTTTCTGTATAATCCCGGAATCTGGACATATATCCGATTTTTGTAAACCGGTATATTGGGCGTAAAATTCTGGCCATTTTGGTCCTACAGCTGTCACAAAAACGGCACGTGACAGGAACAAAACTATATATATTTTTAATGAAGATGAACCGACAAACAAAATAATAATTACAAGGTCCATGTGACCAAAACATGATTTAACGTGAAATTTTCTTAAAAATTTGGTGTGAAGGCGCCGGGACGTAAAACGACATTTGCCAAGTTAGTATATTATAATTGTTTCAAGGGACTGGTAATAAAGTTCATGAGACTAAAACATTATTTACCAGTGATATGAAAGTAGCTATTAACTTCCGGTTACACCGGAAGTGGTCAAGTGCCTAAAATAGTTTAGGTAAGTGGGGCTTTGGGAATAATTTTGAAAGCTCAAAAAATGGTCTTAGAATTGAAGTTCTTCCGAAACATTTAACCAATCAATTAAAAATGACACCATGAATTGAACAATATTAAGTGACTTTTGGTATTTTAAATAATAAAGACGTTAATCATAAGAGAATAATGAATATAATTTGTGCTTACATCCTTTCAGTAATTCGAGTCATTATAGTTGCAATCCATGTAAGTTAGACGTGCATAATACCAGCAAATTAGTGCACTGCAAATGCGCTTAATTCCGACATCAATTGTTTATTAATTCCTCATTGAGTATTCCCGTAGAAACAGTTTTCAATACCTTTATTAATAATCAGTTGGAATCAACTGAGCTGTAGTCTATCGACCCATATAGAGATCCTTTAAGGAATTCAGATATTATGTTTCGGTCAAGTTCCATAACGTGTTTCTCTTATAATATCTCTAAACAAGCGGTTTGCAGAAACGGAATGGCATCCAGGGAAATTACATAAATTAATTTCGGGCCTCCTTTAAGTGTACCGCCAAGTGCCGTTTGCTGCTACATTCACTAACAAGCAACCCCCCAGTTATTTCCAACGTGCACACTGCAAACAAACAACAGAAAAATAAATTTTATCGTTTCCTTTGTGATTCCTTTATTATTGGGCGAGGTACCATTGTAAACCATCCGTCTGGATAAAGCAATTCCAATATTTCTAACGGCGGCAAAATCATTTTCTTTTTATTTATCCCACGTTCGATTCAGTTTATGGGCTTTTGCTACTTATTTTGTTCTTATAGCTGTTAGCTATATTCCTGTTTCTCTTTAATATTTGCCATTTTGTGAAATAGGTATATCGCTTCAATATAGGCCACTCGGTGCTTCCTTTTTTATACTTCCGTTTTGATGATAATTTAAAATGTGTTTGCGATATAAAAGGGAACATTTCTTCTTTTCGTTTTTTGCCTTGCAAAAAAGTGATATATTTTTTAAGACTTTTATGCCTTTATGTTGAAAAATATTCATAATGGTAAGTCTCACTTTGATCATTTATGTACTGTTTGAAACTCTTTGTTGTATTGATTTTTTTTTTCTCTTTTTAAAGACAAATCAACGAAATTTTGTTTTCAAGCCATTTATATATTTTTTCTATTCTGTTTAAATTTCGTTTATTTAATTTAGAAATTTTATGGCAAATGGGGAAAATTGTAAAGCTCTTAAAATAAACCAAAATAAATGGAGACAGGTGAAACAACGTACTATGCTTTCTTGAAATAGACTAACAATGTGAGTAGTGTTACTTTATAGCCGCCGAGACCATCAAGTTCATTTTCTAACATAAATCCAGTCGTGCGAACCTTACACCCCCGTGCTTGACTTACTTTTGCGACCATTTGCAACTTTCGGCTCTAACAAAATTACCTATTTGCTTGGCCAAAGAAATAATTTCATTAGATTTTATGTAACTGAACACATTTTTTTCTTATGTCTGGTTTTTGTACCAAAAATATCCGCCTCCTATTTCTTCTATACTTTTTTCTGAAAGCCTGTCTACAGTTCTACACTACAACAACAAAATGTTATTATACATCGCAGCTGAAAGGGCTTTATTGATATTTATTTACAGCAATGTGAAGTTTTTTGCGAATCCCCTTATAGCGTCTTGTTAATTTAAAGATTAATTTAAGTTTTTTGAGCAGTAATTACGAACGAAAAGTCAACAGATTTTTTTTTCTTGTAGCATAAAAAAGCAGAGTCCTTTTCATTTCGGAGTAATTTTCCCGCTGGGAAAAGTAAGGCGTAAGTTAATTTTTGATCTTTTCCACTGGTGCCAATTTGATTTTCTCAAGCAAAAACAACTTTATTGTCCTTGAAATGTTAGCTAAATTCAAACAGAATGTCTGATACTACATTTGTTGCATGTTGCTTTTTTAATGGTTTTGAAAATTCCAAAACTTTAAAGTTTAATGTATGATATATTTCATAACCAAACCAAAGAGTAACTATCAAACAACAACAAATAAAAAAAGTAACTATCAAACAGCAGCAAATTAAAAAAAAGTTACTTTCAAGATAGCAAGTTTAATTATTATTTTACGGTTTCTTCGATAATTTGCCTATTGCATGCTTGTAGCTGATTTTTCCTCCGAGTATCGCTCGCAAAATGCATACAGTAAATAATTTGCATAGCATTATCACTGAAATTACCAGTAGTTTATGAAAAATGCCAAACTGGGCGTTCCTTTTTTACCTCCTTGTACATCACCGTCCTAAATCAATGCAACTTGTTTGCAAGCGAAGTGTTGCTAGCATAAAACAGTGGCAACATCAAATATCACTTTTTCTTTTTCGTATGTGCTCAAAAAATCGAATCCGAGCTTCTAGTGAGTCACAAAAGAATGGAATTGCAAAAAGCAAACAAAAATGGAGTTGCTAAAAGCAAACAAAAAAGGGGTTGCCGAAAGAGTATATTTCAATATTTGATGTGAATTTCCAATACTTAATATGTAAATTTTCTCGCACTGCTATGTTTTGTTGGAAAGTATACGCAAATACTTCTTGCCAGATAGGAGAATACGCAAGACAGTTACGCGCAAAGAACGTCACTCGAATATGTCTGTCGTCTCGTAATAATGTTTGCGATACAGCAAAACGGATACAGTGAAGGAGATCCTAAAACAGTTTCGATTGTCATATTAGAGCGCGGTTATGCTGTGTACTGTATGCGGTCCAAGTTTGCCAGATCCCTTAAAGGACAACAGCTCTAAGTAGTGTCGTAGTCCTTAAGGATAATCTGGTAAACTCAATTTAATGCTAACGTTGTGGTGACCAAACATCCGTCGAAGGTACTCTCGGCTGCAGCCGAATTCAAACAACACGTGTAAAATCAAGGCACTGAATATGTAATTACTAAATCGGTGCAAAATTAATTAGATCTTAATTAATATCCATCCCAAGTTTATATCAAATTTTTTAATCTTTATTTTATTAAGTTTGCATTTAAAACTTTAAAAGCTATTATTTATACAAAATTTATATAATTAATTAAAATTTATATAAATAATTAAATTAAATTGATAAATGAAAATTAATATCTTAAGATATTAAGTTCTGATTTTGTTACAAATAATTACGGGGGAGTTGCTAAACAACTTCTGCGCTTATAGTCTACAGTTACATCATTAAAAAAATCAATTTTTCCATCGGGAAAATCAGTGGTATCGTTGTATTTTTTTCATTAACTAACTAGAAAAAATAGCTAAAACCTAAAAAAATATCCGTTCCTGCAATCAAATTAAAATCTCTCCAATTATTTAAGTAACAAAGCACTTTTTATATCAAAGTAAATTTATTCTCCATTACAAAGCGCTTTTTTCGAGTGTCAGATATAAAAAGAATCTGAATTTGCTTTTTATTAAATACATGCGCGCACACACACACACACACAAAGAACTCTTAAATTTACCGTTTTAGGGGTAAATGGTGTTGAGTGGAAATAAAAGATTTCATTAGTCCCTCAGTTCTCATTTTAAATAGTCATTTTCGCGCAATACTTTCTTTTTTTGTACTGTCCTTTGCTGTTTTTCCTTCCCAAAAGCAATTCAATGTTAAAAAAGTAGTTTATGGAGTGCGATAATAAAATACAATCTTTTAAAGTTTTTAATAAGCATTAAAGCTCACCCGAAATTCGATATACTTTAAAAAGAAGTGGGAAAAGTTTTGTACATGATAAAATGTCTTTGTTTCAACTTTGGTATGTTTGGCATCATAAAAAAGTGAAGAGCTCCCTCAGGCCTAATATTGGTAGAAACAATACAAGCATATGGTCTTCACATTTTTTTTAGCAGCAAACTTGAAATTAATAGTTATTACTTTTGTTATGTAGCTGAAACAATGAAACGGTAAAATTAATTTAAGCAAATTGTAAAATTTTACGACTTGAAAATTAATTTTTGCTATTTTATGAAAATGAAATTGTATTTTTCAATAGGTATTGAGTAAATAAAAATTAAAAAATGCTACTTATATATAGCGTAATTGAATTCCTCCATGATTTGAAACCACGTTCGGCAGCTTGCTAAGTTTAATACACTTCGTTTAACTAAATTTCAATAAAGGTTTGGAATGCATCCAAAAGCTAATACTATTTCATTTCTATCAACAGCAAATTTCTGCACAAAGAAAGCTAAGCCCTTAGAATATAAATGGAAATTGGAATATATTGAGTAAAATAAATAATTCATATTGCGATTTTTAATGCAAAAATATTACCGATTCTTCTAAATTAATATATATTTTTTTCTTTAAATAAAAGCAATTAAAAAGTATCTCAATTAATGGTAATTAACAGAATTTCTTCTTGTTAGAGGCATATATTAGAAATAGGCACAACTAATAATAGGAGAAGACAAATCATTCACTAATTACAGGATCAAATCTAATTACTCAAGAGTAATCCACAGAGAAACAAGAAAGGATTATGTAAGTAATACCGACGATTTACCCGGCAAATGATGAAATTAGGCGTGTTAAAATTCGTTTTAACTGATTTCGCCTGATTAAATTCCCCTTTCTCAGTTATTCAGCAACAAATACTTTTTCATTTATTTGTATTTGTTCAAGCATACTTGAAGCTATTACAAAAAAAAAATGTTAAAATTTATTCAATCGATGTATTTGGTTTTAGTTTTAGGTTAATTGCTTGAATTTTACCATAAAAAGTGATTAAAGGGTCGAAATAAAATGTAAATTGAATTGCTGCCTTTTCAATGGGAATGCAAATGTTTTTGTTACAGCGAATATATGCAAATTGAAATAAAACAGTATAACATTAATGGTTTTTCGCATTTTATCCAATTATTTAATGTTATTTATTAATTTATCAATAGATAGAACAATCTATTTTGGTTTCGTACAAACTTTTTTGATATAATTGAAATTTAAAAAAATTAATGAAATATTTCCAAATAATTATAATTACTCATTATCATTAAAATGTTTAACAGAATAATATCGAATTACAGTACTATTGAGTTAATTATAAAAAACAATAACTACTATGCAGTTTTTTTTTATAATTATAAATAATCAAACTAACCCGGAATTTTTTAAAATTATATTATTCATTACACTATCCAATTTTGTTTTTTTAATTTGGTTCATTTTAATTATGATGTACAAGGGTATATTTTTATAATTTAAATTGAATCAAATAAGTTCAGAAAAGTTATTAAGAAATTTTATCTTTGATACAAAGTGAATTATCCTCGGCTTTTATTTTTTTTATATTTACTCTTTTTGAGTTTTCAATGAGACCAGTGCTATTTTTCACCCTGAAATCCTCAGAGAAACTTTGCCATTACCGAAATGAAAATGTGTAAATAATTCGCGCACAGCAACCCTTTATAGTGAGGTTTTAGTATTCCTTCCTGCATTGAGACTTCTGTCTACTATCATTAATCAATACTTAAAATGGACGAAGCGAAAACTGGAGAGATGCAATTGCGATTTTCTTAATCAAAGGATTAAATCCTTTCTGCCAACATGTTATCATTTTCAACCCTATAATAACGGTTATATTTATTGTTTTATTTGTTGAATTTGTTTTTAAATGTAAATAGCTTTTCATTTTCAAATAATAATTCTACGGTATCATTAATTTCTTAAAAAAAAAACAAAATTACTGCTGATACAGATGCAGTAATCCATAGCAGACGTAGAAAATGTTATTTCTCAGCAAAACAAAAGTTCGCTAATGAAGTTGTTTGGGCTAATAAGTCGGAAATTGTGAACGAAAGACTCGAGGAACATTTTATTATGCTTGTTGCAGTTTTATTACGTCTTCAAACTTCTTCTTTCTTTCTTTCCTTTTTTTTTTCACTTCGTGTTTTTTCTTATTGTGGGATCGACGATAAAAAAGCGGATTTGAAGCATGTAATGATAATCCAAAAGTTGGGGCAAATCCTTAAAGGCTGCAGCGTTCAATCATTTTGATGCGTTTTGCTTTCCTTATGTGTACCGCCCATATTTTTAGTGCAGTATCTACTTGCAGGAAAGCACACACTTTAAGATAAACTTCAACTTCTTGTGCTGGTAGCAAAATATAATTTACGGATTCTCCGAAAAGTGTTTTACATGCTTGCGTATTTTAAAGTCCATGATAATTTGAAGATTTTTTTTTGCAAAATTCTCATTTTTTTCCACTGGAAAGCAACTCTAAATTGTTAGTTGCGAGAAAAGTAATTGTGGAAGGAGGATTTTCCATCCAAAGTGACCCAAAGTAAATGTGACATTTTACAAGCATAGAGAAAATTGCGCATTATAATCATCCTTTGTAAAGTTTGCGATTGAATACAGAAGCCGAGCAATTTTACAGTGTATTACTGATTTGAACATTTTAAACATCAGTTTAATTCACTGAAACTGGGTAAAAATAATAATTACGATGTTCTTTATGTGGTCAACTTTTTTTGTAGCCTATACAGGGTATTTTTTTTTGCATCCTAGGGCATTTGTTATGGGGAAACCATAAAAGATATCAGTTTGATTTTTTCATCATTACCTGTTTGGACCAAATTCTAGGTCCCCAAAAATAGTCCCCACTTCCAGTCACTTCCGGTTATACCGGAAGTAAATGTCAACTTTGTTTTTTTAAATGGGATACCCCAATTTTTATTTACATTTCTCAAATATCTCAAGAACTATTTCTCGTACGAGCCTTCTGAAAGGTATTTTCTTCTAGTTTGTGACAAAAGAATAAAAAAGTATGGTTTCCATTTGAAAAATTAAAGTTATTGAGGTTTTTCTATTGCTATTTTTGGCCTCATTTTTTGAACACCCTGTATTAAAAAACCACAAATTAATTTAATGAGTGCATACCTACAAGTTTAAATAATTGTACATTCAAAGAATTTTCCAATTTTGTGAATTACCTTTCGAGATATGATTTTTTTTATGAAGGCTCATTACCCCGAATATTTTTGGAAAAACCCTAATAGCAAAAAAACCTTTAGGGGTAGAAAGAAAATTTTCAAGCAAATATTAGTTTAATTTGATTCTTCATCATAATCTTAAATAAAAATTGGGGTATCCCATTAAAAAAAACAAAGTTGACATTTACTTCC
>JASKGO010008036.1:0-11615 GCA_030556065.1 Holobus sp. GC000080 | reverse complement strand
TTGTGACGTCAAAGCTTCCTAATAACCTTGACACACGCAATAGTGAAGCAACAGTAGCAGACATGTCTGACGGGACGGATTGACGTCACACAACCATTCGAGGTCACGGAAGTGTTTCGGAGGGAAATTCAAAATTTGAATTTTAAACTTAAATATTTGCCAAACTAAATAAAATTTTTCACAAATATTGGTAACATATGCCTTATTTAGATTCAAAAGAATCATTTAAGCCTTTATGTAAAAATTCAAAATTCGGCAACTACCCTATTAAGGGTAACTACCCCTATCATTAAACCACAAATTAATAAATAAATCCATAAATCCAAAAACTGTATTAAATTTAATTTAAAATATAAATTATTTAATTATTTGCATGAAAAAATCCATCTAAAAAAACTGTCAGCAATTGCTGCCTCTTTTATGCAAATAACGATAAGTTAATTATTAAAAGTAAAGAAATTAACCGCTCGAACGATCAAGGAGTGAATGAGATACACAGGGAGAGACATAAAGAAGACGTGATGAAGACGCAGAGATGGCAAGTTGGCTTGGTTATTTGTTGCCGGCTTCTTGCTTTTACATCTATCTTCCCGGGCTCTGCAGAGTCAGACTCAATCTTAATCCCTTTGTTCCTTAAACGTCCTCTGATGTACAGCCAGCAAAGCGTACAGTGATTTTCTATAAGAGCAAAAGGTTTCTTAATTAAAAGCGCAGGATAAAAGGATAAGAACTCGCACCGTTTCGGCATCCTCCGCAGATTAGTTGACAGACACACTACACTGCAACTCAGATAACAACGATCAGCGACCGACAACTTGTGTGCTATTTATTTTGTACCGCTCCCCCGCAAGCACGTTTATTTATTTTCGCTGGTTCGCGCTGAAGGGATGATTGTATAGTCATTATTTTTTTATTATATTTCCAGAAATAATAATTTTATTTTTTAAGTTACTATTGAGCAAAAAGGTGACTATAGAAATATTCGTAAATTTTAATTTGTTTTGGTTTTGCTTTTGTTATTAAATGATCAGGAATATTTAAAAATATTTATTATTTATACACTATAATATATAAAGAGGGTTGTTTTATATTATATTCGCTTTTTATTATATTATGTTTGTTTTTTTATTTAAATCTTCACGTTTTTAGGACATTATTTCAATTTGATAACCGAAAATTTTAATTTTGTTCAATTTTCTCGAACTCCCTGTATAATTAGCGCTGTAGATAATTAGTGCATAGTATGCGCAAACATGTCAGTAATAATTATCAAAAAGAATTATTGAATTATCTTTAAAAATGTAAAAGATATGATTATTTAAATGACTTGAAACTCCATGGAAAAGATATAAAGCGTCCGGCGCCTTCACATACGTAACACAGGGAGACATCAATTTGCCTCATTCACTTGTTTATTTGCTAAGATATTTTTATAAAAATTTACACATTTATTAAAGAAGTAATTACGAATACATTGATATAAATTTCAATTTTTTTCCACTTCCGGTTTAACCGGAAATGACCATAACTTTTGATTTTTAAAGGGCAACCTAAAGTTATTTTCACTTTTTCAAATTCCTTAGCACATTTTTAATGTTAAAAAAATGTTTTGTGGCCAGTTTAATATTTTTATATGATTTGAAATATTGTAAGCAAATTTATGGTCCATTAGAATCATTTTAAATTATTTTTTTTGCATTTAAAAAAATAAAAATTAACTTACAACATGTTTTAATACTGAAAATAATCCAAGGAATCCAAAAAAGAGAAAAACAATGGGGGTTGCTAAAAAAAAATTAAATTGGGGTAATTTTGGGTTAAACCGGAAGTGGAAGAGGCAAAAAATTGAAATTTACATCACTCAAACTGGAATAATGTCTTAAAAAGTGAGTAAAATTTCAAAAAAATCGATTCGAAAATAATAATATGAACATTTTTGTATAAATTTTCTGTGTCATAATTCATAATCATAAAGAATTTTGTGTATTATTACGAAATGTATAGCATTAGTATTTATTCATTGAAAACTGAATACTGAATAGAATAAAATTTGCCAATAAATTCCCAGTTTGATTGGCATTAATAAAATATAAAATACTCTCTGCTTCTATATGCAATTTGTGCAATAATGCCATATTGCAATATACATTGGTTTTTACTACGTTAAACCGCTTTTATTATAGTTCATATATTTTCAATTTTACCAATTTTATGTATTGTTTCAACACTTGAAACACCCCAAAAAAAATCCATACAGTGAAAATGTAAAATAAATTAAATTTAACCCTTTAGAATTAAAAAAAAAAACAACTATTGCATTATGATTAAATTAAATTAAGTTGAAAAAGTACCTAAAAACATTTTTTATTTGTCATTCAATTATTTATTTAATAATTAATAATTTATTTATTGTTTATTAAGTTACTCGTATTAATTGTTATTGAATTTTTTTTTTAATTATTACAGAAAATTATTTTCGATAGTCTTTAAATTAAAAAATCGAAAAGTTAAAGTAATGGCTGTACAGCAAATAAAATAAAACGTTTCAAATGAAATAAATATAAAAGAAAAAAAAAACAAAACTAGTTTTATTGAATAGAGCGTAAAATAAAACGGAAAGGGTTAAAGAGCGAGACGACGGTATATTAACAGTAAAGTATAGAGGTATCGTAGTCCCCTCCCAGCCCCCAGCCATCACCGCCACTACTGGAGCAGCCAGCAGAGCAGAGCGCGTTCCAGGCGAAATAACAAAAGTGTGTACTTTCCGGTCCTGGGCTTACCTCTCACCTCTCGTCGCCTCTCGGGCCCAGCAGAAGCAGCGAGCAGCAAGCAGCGGCAGGGCCCGGGTGGGAGGGATGCGGCGTCCAAAACACCCCTGACGCGCGTCGCATCCTGAAGGAGTGGCCTCCGTCTGATTGGTGCGGACTGTAACAAGCGCGAGACGCCGACAACTGTAGCAGTAGCACCACCACACACTACTGTATACCCTATAGCGGCGGATACAGTTGGTTAATGGTTAGTTAGCCGTCCGGACGCACGATCGAGAGTCGTCCGTCCGTCCGCGTCGTCCATCAGTGCGATAGATCGTAGTAGCTGGAAGACTGGACTAGAGAGTAGAGAGATGAGTTTACCGGGTAGCGGAGTCGATATGTCTGCGCTGATGTCCCAGCATCCGGTGCTGGGTGCGATACCACCGGCCTTCTTCTTGCGCGCCTCCGAGCGGTACCAGCGCACCCCCAAGTGCGCCCGCTGCCGGAACCACGGCGTCGTCAGTGCGCTCAAGGGACACAAGAGGTATTGCCGATGGCGCGACTGCAATTGCGCCAAGTGCACTCTCATTGCGGAGAGGCAGCGCGTGATGGCAGCCCAGGTGGCCCTCAGGAGGCAGCAGGCCCAGGAGGAGAACGAGGCGCGCGAACTGGGACTGCTGTTTCCCGCGCCGCAAAACGCCGCTTCCAACGACACCAACGGTACCGATAGAACGGCCTCCGCCACCTTTAACAATGATGCTTCGCCGCCCCCGACTGCGGTTACTCCAACTGGTGAGTTTTTCTTTTTTTAAAGGCTTCTTTTTTCTTCTTCTTTCTTCAATTTTGATTTTGTTGTAAAACAAATTTCATTCATCAATTGTTTCGATAAGTTGACGATTTTTTAATTTATACTGTGCTTAAGGATTTAATTAATTTGACTTAAGTAATTAATTAATCAAAATTGAATTCCAAAAATTAAACTTTTTTTAAAAATTGCAGCCTTGTAGATTATCTTTGGTAAAAGATAAGGCTTAAAATTTTGTCAAGGCACTTCTCGCATTAAAAATGGAGTAGAAAAATTGAGCCGCTAAAGTAATTAATTAAATAAATGTGTCATTAGTAATTAATTCAATTTAAAAAACGTAAAAAATAATCGTTTCTTGTATTATTGCAGCCTTATAAATTTTTACTAAGGTTTTAGTAAGAAATAAGCCCTGAAAAAAGTTTGGGCTTTATCTTTAATCAAAAATAAAACAATTAAAAATAAATTGCATAAAGAATTAATTAAATTAATTTGCCATAAGTATTTAATTAATTAAAAATATAAAAAAATAGTTAAATTGCAGCCTTAATTTAAAATTATATTTAATGTTTAGTGAGAGCTGAGCAATTAAAAATTGTTTAAACCTAAAATTTAGGCAATTGTTTCCATAATTGCTGCATTGCTGAGTGATATAATAATCGTTAAGCGACGGATTTTTAATGAGTTGCAATTAATCATCTGTTCAGTGTGTGCTGCTGCGTTGTGCACTTAAAAAATAATCACTCTCTTGAGTTAGGCGCGTGTCGCGTTCGGCGAACCCCTCAAGGCTTAATTGATATGGTTGCTCTTATACTATGTTTAACTTACACTAAATTAAAGCAGTCTAATCACTGAATCACTGTGTACTTATATTATAAATTAGGGAGAAACCGATACAAATAAGGGTTGTGTCTCCTTCTTCTCTTAATTTCTTCTCTTAAAAAGGGATGAAAGTGTTGTTTTATAAATGATTTTAATTACCAGTTAATCATTTTTGTGCCAACAATTTTATGAAATATGAAATGTCCTTTATTTTATTTAAATTAAAAAGTTAAAAATTATTGAATTATCATTTTAAATCAAAATTGTATTAAAATTATTTAAGCTGCAAAAGAAATTATTTTCTCCAAGTAAAATCTGGATAACTAGAAGATAAATGCATCTTTTGCCTATTATTTTCAAATTTTTATCTTTAAAAATTAATATTTTAATATTAAATTTTGTTAATTTATTAATTTGGCCAAAGGATGTTTTAAAATTAAAAACAAATTTTCTTTATAAACTGAAAAATATCAATCTAAGATTAAAAACTACCTTTTTTCTTCATTTTTACTTTATATTAAAATTGTATCGGAATTAATTAAGTACCAAAAGAATTACTCTTTTTCCAGGATAAAGCAAAATTTTATCTAGCAGAGAAATGCATCTTTTATTTTATTTTAATTTTCTTTTAATTCATTTTTATTAAATTATAAATTTGAACTAAAGAAAATTAAAAAATAAAAACAAAATTAACTTTTAAACTGTATTAAAATATTAATTTCTTTATTAAAAATAACTTTTTAATCATCACATCAAATTAAAATTACATTGAAATTAAATAATAAACATCTAGATCTAGAGAATTATATTTTTTCCGGGATAAATTCTCCATAAATCAGAAACTAATAAAGCTATCAGTAATGCATCTGTTTTCTTTTTATTTCAAATTACTCTTCTTAAAAAAGAAACAATAAAATTAATTTTTACTTAAATAAATTCAGATAATATAAAATAAAAACATTCTTTTAGAACCGTAAAATATCAGTCGTACAATTAAAAAAAAACCCTTTCCCCAATTAATTTAAATGAATAAGCAATAAGCGAAGGGATGAATAATAGGGGCATTTAATTACTGGCTAGCTGGCGAGTGTTTCAAGCTTTTTAGCTTTTTAACTTTTTCGCCATATTGCGGCGGCCAATGGTTGCCATTGCTATACTTGACCACCACACAAAAAGTACATTATGTACCTACTGTATACATACAGTAAAGCGACGGTAAATGAACACACAAATATCCGCTTTCTTTATTTTTTTTTTCTTTCATTTTCCAATTATTAAACAGTACTCGTATTTTAAGCATAATAAATGCATAATAAAACTTAACAAGCAACTAAGCAAACGGAAAACAATCAAACAAGCAAGGGCTTAAAATAGCCAGTACTAGCCACTACTACCCTGCACCGGTTGAATATAGGGGGTGCGTTTTACCGCATATTGACCGCCGTCCGCCACTTATACAATAATCGCAGATTTTCCCCCGCACAAGGGAGACTTTGTGTTTTCACATCAGACGCTTAATTTCTACGCCACTTCAATCTTAACGAATTGCTGTAGTCTGTATACTTTACTATAAGTTGCTGTGTTTTTTTTTTAAATTTTTTTTTTGCTTGTTTCTGTTCATTCCGGATATGGATTAAGGATTTATAAAACAAGCAATTTGTACTATGTCTGCATGTGCAAGGAAGGAAGGAAAGAAACGATTTACTGCTGCTGCTGCTGCTGCTGCTGTTTAAACAAGTGTATGAATTTAATTGCGACGTGTATAGCGTTTCATTATTATTAATTAGCTTGTCGCCACCTTGGGCTGCTTAATGCTTTTTCGCGCAAGGGGTGCGCCGCGCTGCGCCTTTTAATAAAACACGAAACGAAACCCTCATCGGAGCTTTTCACCGCATCAGTTGCTTGTGTTTCTATATGTACATATAAAGTATAAATATGTATATAGGTACTCGAATGAGTGTATTGCGCGCTTCAATTGTTTTTTTTCACTGTTTAATTGCTTGGCTTGCTTGTTTTTTTTTTTTTGTATTTGTTGGGGGATTTTTTCTGTAATTAATTTTATAAGAAATGTTTTTGGGAAGTTTGCAAGCTTTAATTTACAGTTTTTGTTTGATAATTAGATAGTTGTGTGAATTTTCATTTTAAAATAAGAAAATTAATTTGAATTATCATTTTATATCAAAATCGTATTATTTAAACGGCAAAAGAATTTAGTTTTTTCCAAGTAAAATCTCGATAACTACAAGATTAATGCTCCTTTTGTCTTTTATTTTCAAATTCTTTCTTTAAAAAGTAATTTTAATTTTAAATTTTGCTTAAATAATAAATTTGGACAAAAGAAAAATTAATTTAAGTTTAACGTGAAAAACAAATTTACTTTTAAACTGAAAAATGTCAATTGACGAAATTAAAACTACCCTTTAATAATTTGTTGTTTGATAACTAAATATTTATTAATAGTTTTTCGATCAATGGATCGTAATTAGTTAAAATAGCAATTGTTGTTGTTGTTGTTGTTGTTGTTGTTGTGTAAAATGTAATTAATTGAATAATTGATTTCCTTGAAGTCATTAGTCATAAATAAAAATTTAATTCATTTTATTTAATTGCTACTAGTCCTAAAATTTTTTAAAATGCCACATTATCATAAATTTAAATTAGATTAGTGTTAAAATTAATTAAGTATTTAAAGAATTGTATTTTTTCAGGATAAATCAGGATAAGTAGCGGAGAAATCCATATTTGCCTTTTGTTTTCATTTTTCAAATTACTTTTTGTTAAAAAAAGCATTTTATGATTAAATTTTGTTATATAACAAATTGGACCAAAAGAAAATTTAATTTTAAGTTAAAAACTAAATTTATTTATAAACTGAAAAATATTCTACCAATTAAAAACAACACTTTCATAATAATTTTCGATTAAAATTCTATTGAAATTAATTAAATATCAAATGAATTATATTTTTTCCGGGAGAAATCAGAAACTATTAGAAAAACTTTTTTTATTTTCAACTGAATTTCCTTTAAAAAAACATTTCAATAAAAAATATATTAAACAATAATTAATTCGGATTAAATAAACTTTATAATATTAGACAAATGGAAAAATTAATTAATCATCGAAATGACTAATGACTCACCGAAAAGTATATAAATTAAATCAAACCATAACGAGACAATTAAACAGTACAGAGTATACACTAAATAATAATAATGCATACTAAACTATAAAGATATCGTTTGCAATGATTGCAATAAAATAGCACACAGTGTGGTGAGATAATTTATCGCTAATAGGTGGTTGTAATAGTCTTTTATGTGTGCGAACGGCGAACGGTGGTGGAGCCGGAGGGTTGGGATTGGGAAAGCGGCGGCGGCGGCGGTGGCGGTGGCGGTAGCGGCGCGAGCTTAATTGTGCTACTGACAGCACGACGCTTCTGTTTCGTTTAATTGCCGCTTCGAATCTGTCTGTACTAATTTATGGGGTAACTTTTGCCCTATACTCTCTGCTATTACTTATAGCTTAGCTTATACTTTATACTTTGGTACTAGCTATAGACTATATACCACCACCCTCCTGCACATTTATTAACCACCAGCCACCCCCATAGATTGAAATACAATGCGGAGATAATAAAATCTCAAATATTCTTCTAGACCTCTCAGCGGTCTCCTCTTATACTGTTTCTTATAATTCTTTATTTGCCGGGGAAGCCCCGCAAGCTTTCGAAACAGAAAAATTAATTTTTTCATTGCAGAAATTTGATGCTTTGATAAATTATTCTGTTTTTTATCATTCGGTTGTTGTTTATTTTGTTCTTTGGGGGCAGAAAAGATAATTAAATTTATAAAAGGTTTCAATTTTTCATTGCACATTTTAAAGGTTTCATTTTGCTTATTTTTGTTTTAATTTCTGTTGACATTTAAACATTAAAGCAAAGCAAAAAAGAAAGAAGAAATGAAAACTTTTTTTTTTTGTAAAAATAATCAATTTAAACAATTGAACGATGCAATAAGAGAGAAGTCATTTTATTTTATTTTATTCTACTCGTACATACAAAAACAATTGCAAACAAATTTGATTTAGTTCTCAGTTTACACCCTTTGCACGAATGTTCCCACTTCAAGTTGGATAATATTAAACGATTGCTTGCAATGCGAACAAAGTTTACTTACTTTCTTCTTTAGCTTTAGCTTCTATTTGAGTCGAGAAACTAGACACTCACTCAAAGGAAAATCTAATCATGTTACATTTATTTTCTTTTATTTCTTTTATTCAATGATGAAATTCAATTAAATGAAATGGTTATAGATTCACAGTCACAGAGAAAGCAGTTAATAAATTTTAGAAAAATGCATTGCTTCATTTACTATAGGAAATCTATGAAATATTTACAGAGACTAAGAAAAGCAAATACAGAACGACAAACTTTTATTGATTTATCAATTTTACTTTTTTAAAGTGGCAGATTTAATTGGGAGAGGATAATTCGGATAAAATTACAAAAATAGTTTCGATACGGCAAAAACCACTGAAGACTGAAAGAAAAGAAAGAACTCATCAGAGAGGAAAAGAATGAATAGGATATCAACTAAGGTTGTAGAGGATTTTTGACAAGGTGTTGGCATTGTAGTGTTGGCAATTTTGCGAATGAGGAATGAGAGGATGATGATATGCGGTTCGTTGGTTCGTCGATTAAATGGTTACTCTAAGCGTGTGACACACAGAGTTCGCCTCTGAGCGGAGCGCATAGAGTGCCAGGGTCGCATTCCGTTCTTATTGCGGCATTCCGCAAGTATCATTTGAGGTTCTTAATGAAGAACCATCCGACTGAATAGTCTCATCTCCCCTCTTATGACCTAATAACGCTACGTGCGCAATAAAGCCGCCCCCATTATGAATCGACGCGCTCTTTCAAATCTATCCCAAGTCGCATTCTCCCTATTCACACCAACCGCCGACAACTAGCTCTCTTATATTATCTCTCTTATCTTAACTCTTCTCATCTTACCTCTCTTAGTCTCATCATATCTAAAATGATACTACTAAAAAAATCATCTTACTAAATATGATACCAGTGACAAATCATCTTGCAAAAATGATACTAATGGCAAATCATCTAATTTTATACCAAAGATGATTCTAGTAGCAAACATCTTATTGAAGATTTTGGTTCTTTTTCATTGGCAGCAAAAAGACAGCGACTAGAAGAACCGCAAAACGAAGACTCGGAATCCGACGAAGACCACAAAAGGATTCTGCGACGCTCGCCATCGGTCACGGCTTTGCACCACGTGGCCACCCCCGAATCGCCCGAGTCCATCCGCACCCCCGATCGCGACCTGGATGTCGAAGACGACACAACCGACGCGCCGGAAAACCTCTCGCTGAAGAAACCGGAGAGCAGTCCGTCGAGTCCTCCGCCATCGCAAACATCGTTACAACAGCAAACCAGTCCATTCGTACCATATCCGCATCCGAATTTCGTCCCGCAATTTGCCAATTTCCATCAGCAGTACGCGACGAACCAGCGGTCGCCCGTCGATGTCTTACTCAGAGTCTTTCCCGGGAGACGTCGCAGCGATGTCGAAGCTATTCTTCAAAGGTACATTGAATTCCATTTGATTCCTTTAGATTTTTAGATATAAAATGTTAAACCTTCCAATTTAGAAGTTAAATTTTTAATTGATAAATTTGATATGAAATGAAAACTAAAAATTCTAAATGATTTGTTTGTTGGATATAAAAACAGGTATAAAGGGGACGTGCTTCAAGCAATGGAAGCGATGGTTAGCGGGAACCAGGAGGATTTGGCTACACCCAGCGCTTTCAGTCCGTTGGGACCCCCTGCGAACTTCCATCGGTTCTCACCTAGTCGCCGCTTCTTATCGGCCCCCTATGCCGGCACGGGTTTCCTATCGACGGTCATCCGGCCGCCGCAAGAGTTCGGACTGCCGATGGTGCATCACGATATTTACGCCAGTGCCGCATCGGGAGATAAGACGACGGCGTCGTCGCCGGCCTCCAATACAGGTTCGGATAAAACTTCTTACTCTGAATAGCAATTTTCTATGAGCGGGAAAGTAACTAGTAGTTGGAGAATTCGACACAAGACATGTTATTAATGTTAATTAATGTTTATACATACCGATCAAATGCTTTAATTTACCTGTAGTTTTGATGTTGTAAATAAAAATTTAGAGTTTTTAGAATGTACCTACTTCGATATATTATACACATTATAATTAAAATTATATACATAAATTAGAATTAAATTCTTTTCCTTCTTCATTTAATGATTTAAAAATTTAATCAATTAAATATTTTTTTCAAATTAACATTTTTTCATTTACTAATATTACTTTTTTATTATTTCAACAAAATTTTGAATTGGAATTTTGACAATCTTTGGTAAATTACTAAATTAATATCAAACCAAAACAAATTTAATTAATGTAATTGCATTTGTATGAAGCCATCATGAAGTGTATATTATACAGCACTGCATATATACACAGGAAACAAAATCAAATTTAATTAACCCCCCTGAAGCTGTTGAATAAAAAGTGATACATACAAATTTGAACCCATTGCCAAACAAGGGTTAAACAGGGCTATAGGATAGGTAACTCTACTGGAATACAGGATAATACAGAAAAAGGATTCATCCCATTCCTTTTTTCTTTTTTTAGTTTTTATAAATTACATTTTATGAATTTTTACATATTTTTCATTTATAAGACATTTATAAAAGATATAATTTCAAATTGATTTCAAATTTCAATTTCTATAACTTCCTTCACTTGCGGTTTAGCTAAAAATCAGAAAAATTTAATTTTTTAAATGGCAACCCCTAGAGTTTTTTCAATACTTTGCACTTCGTGCATAATTTTCATTTTTCTGTATAAAAAATCATCCTTTGAGTTAATTTTTACATTTCCAAATGCAAAAAGTTGATTTTTAAAATACCTTTAAGAGGTTTCCAAATGGCATAAATTATTAAAAATCATCAAAGGCTATGTGAAAAAATCACAGCATTTTTTTCTGTGAAGTATTAACTGAGTTATTTATTAAATAAGTCAATCAATCAGTTTCAGATTTTTCAGCCACAAGTCACATTGGCCAATTTTAAAATTCATTTTTTAACGGACGAAGCCAAATGTAAAAATTAAATTAAATTGAAGTAATAGGGTAGTTGCCGGTAATAAAGAATCACCAAAAACTACATAGAGTTTAAT